>VNKC01003264.1:0-125562 GCA_008042775.1 Drosophila pectinifera
TTATATCATAATTTTGGGAAAAATTCAAACTTAAGAATAACCTTCACTTGGCCAAAACAGCCTTGAAAACAGCGATTCGGAATATATATGGCATTTGGCTGTCAACCCATTTTTGGCCAAATTATGCTCTCCAGAAGACATCATATATACAAATTTTTGGGTCCTTAAATCGGTAGTTTTTTATGTCCTAATTTTTAGGAAAAATAAATGTTAAAAATATTCATAACAAAGTCAAAACTGCCTTAAATTCAATTCGGAAAACAGTTCTATGTTAGTTTTTATTTGGTTAATTAATCTGCACATCAATTTCAGAAATTTGTCAAAATTAGTTTTTTGCCAATTTTTGACAATTTTAATGATGTAACCCCTTATCAAATTTTGAAAAATTGGCCAAAATTTTTTTTTCGCCTTATTCCAATATTTTATTCTTAAATAATTATGAGTTTAACGGCGAATCGGAATATGTACGACATTTGGCTGTCAACCCATTTTTGGCCATAATATGCTCTCCAGAAGACATCATATATACGAATTTTTGGGTCCTTAATTCTTTAGTTTTTTACCCTAATTTAGTGGACAAATCAGAGTTAAGAAAAAAATCATTGCTTAATTAAATAAGATTTTAGTGGCGAATCGAAAGATATGCGGCATTTGGCTGTCAATCCATTTTTGGCCATAATATGCTCTCCAGAAGACCTCAAGTATGCGGATATTTGGGTCCTTAAACTGGCATTTTTATATCATAATTTTTGGAAAAATCAAACTTAAGAATAACCTTCACTTGGCCAAAACAGCCTTGAAAACAGCGATTCGGAATATNTGGCGAATCGAATAATATATGGCATTTGGCTGTCATTCCATTTTTGGCCATGATATGCTCTCAAGAACCCCTCAAATATACGCATTTTTGAGTTGGTAATTTAATACCCAAATTTTTGGGACAAGCCAGACTTAAAATAACCATAACTAAGCCAAAACTGCCTTAATTTCATTTCGGAATGCTTTTCGATGCATATTTGGGTCCTTAAATCTGTATTTATATATACTAATTTTATGGATAAAACAAAGTTTAAAGTATTCATTACTAAGCCACAACATAAATCCAATTCGCAAATTTTAATGAATTAAAAAAAAAGTCCGCCATTGAGGGCACACTGTCTGCAAAAGGTTTGGATGCACACACTCGTAAATCATGAGACTCACCAAAGAGTTCCCGGAAAAGCCATTCAACTCCCAAAGCTGGGCGAATTTCGCCACGATCTCTGCTAATTAGAAATCACTCCCGTAATCGTGACTCTTAGAATCTCGAAATCTTTAGACATCGTTTAGGGCTTATAAAAGCCGTTAAATTGCGGAGATAGGGAAATTCGGAGTATTATTGATTAAGTAACGATAATGGGCGCTTTCTCAAGATCACACACATTGGGACTAGGCCGGGGGCGATTAGATAAACCTGTTTGCCGCTGCCAAATATACTACGATATCTATATGGCGGTGGGGAGCAACTATAAATGGCATTTTTAACCGCATAACGATGACCACTGGGTCACATCTCTCTCTGATTGATCATGCCATTGGCGAAATCACCATCATCATTCCGTTGCCTTCAAAGATATCTTATCGGGTGGCACTACTGGATCAACAACAGGTCACATCTGGGTAAAGCGCTTGGTAATCCGTTCACGGACTTATCGCTATGGTAGGCCGCTTAGGGCCAAGAAATCTGACCCAAAACAACTTTATTCAGGGAAAACAATGGCAAGTAAACAAGGTAATGAAGTAAAGGACATTGACATTGTATCAGTAAAATTTCACTCAGATTTTAAATGAACCCGTCGACTGATAGATTTCCAGCCAACAATTATGCATTCCATAATGTAATTCCAGGCTTATCATGTTATTGATTGAAACTGATTAATTACAGCTTGGAACCACGTTTTGTTGTGACTCAGAGGAGTTCATGGCTACTCTACTTTTTTCATTTATTTTGGTTATGTCAAAACAAAAATCGGGCACTTCGATAGTGCCCCTTGGTCTCTGTTTATCAACATTGTGATTTAAAACACTGAGGTGACTGATTAGTTATAAAAGAAATATACGTTCTGCGGCTCTTGAGATGTAAGTATGGCCTGGTTGTTGAAAATAACCGGAACAAATATTGCATGAAGTCTGCAAATAAAAATTATAGATGGAATCGAACCCACATACTTATATTTCACTTTAAATATATAGTATACTTTCTCTCAACAAGTCTTTGTGATCTTATTCTTTTAAACACTTTATATGGATCTAATAATTTAGGCTAACCTAAACTACCCCAATGTCTTTCAATTGTGTGCGGCAATCACTTCAAAGTAAATTAATTAAATAAACTGGAGATATCCTTGCACTTAGAGAGCACTTCAAAGCTCAGAGATCTTACAGTAAGATCTCCACCAAGGACCTCTTACGAAACTCGCCACAGAGACTCCTTCCGCATGGCGAAACTACCCCAATGTCGATCGGCGAATGCCGACCAACTCACGCTTATGATATCGCCACAATTATTTGATTTGATTACCAGACAGGTGTACGTACGTTTCTCGATTTAGCTGGAGGGTTTCCGTTGCTATATAACGCGCATATTACCGAATGCCGAATAATAGTCACTCTCGTCTAGTTAGCAGCCCAATCTAATCGGCGGCGGCACTCGAGCGATTAATTCAATTGTCGTTTGCTGGAGTTCCTTTTCCAAGGAACCAGGTCCCTAAGATTCCGATACAATGCCACGGAGAAAGAGCTCTCGGATACAGGTGGTGTCAACCGATACGAACCGTTGCGAATCGAGGCGCGAGCAAAACTGAGGAGTGAAATTCCAAATTCTGGCCCGGCCAGGCCGTGTCCGCTCGCCGCCGCTGTTCAATCGAAGCCTGATAAAGCTTTATCAGGCCATAAAGCCTGGGGAAGTCGGCTATCGTTAGAATCGGAGCCATCTGCTCCCTCTCACTCTCTCACTCTCTAATTTTTTTTAAGGGAGAGCCCACGTGCAAATCAGATTTTGGACATCTCTCTCGAAGAACTTACGCCTTGCGCCTTATCGGATACCTCTTTGTTTTGCCCCGCAGAGAGTGACGAGTAGGCAGCACGGACGGCATCGCTATGACAATACAAACCAGACAATAAAGAACGCGACAATGACATTATTATTACGATCTCTGACCCCTCCCCACCTGCCCCATCCGTGCCCCCATGCGATTAGAATTGTAAGCAAGTGAATTAGCAGAATGTGTGTAGAGTATGTCGCATGTGCATCAAAGAGCGCGCGCGAGGGCAGCTAGTATAGTTTGTGCTTCCATTGCCCTAGAGATCCGCCTTGATGTGCAGATCTGGCTCGCCTGCCACCTGGACGAGCTGGTTGCGTCCAATGCTCGTGATGAAGGACATGCCGATCCACAGGACCAGCATAAAGAACAGCATGACGACTATAGCCTGGGTCAGGGTGGACGACATGAGCTGCGAGCAACTCCAGCACGGCTTTGCCTCGTACTTTGCGTCCATCCCGTTGTCATTGCCTGTGGGATATAATAAATAAATAAATAAATAAATAATATGTATATATTCTTATAGCGAGATTCAAGACTATATCGTTCCTAACTACCTTAGCTAATTATATTTAAATTTTACAGTATTATGTACCTCCTATTACCTCCGTTATACCACATATAATTAAACTCTCTTTCCTGGGAAGGTTAAGGGGGAATTACTTCATTTTATATTGTCTATTTTTATATCTATATATATTTATCAAATATTACTGCAATTTACGGAACATTATTCGTATATTATAGGCTGCTTCCGGGAATAACGTTATTCAACGTTATGTCTAATGGATGATTCAACATTTGGATAAGGAAAGAGAAAAAGCGTGGCATTATCAGTATATAAATATGTACATAATAATGGTAAAGTCAGTACCTAAATCTGATATCCCTTGATATCCGTACGATAATATAAATGATTCTCTATGTTTTCATGCACCTTTAAAATTCATGATTATTCCTATAATGTCTTCTAAAACAGGAGAATCCTACAGGTTACATTATAACTCAGGTATGTAAGATCAAAGGCCTAGTTAGTGGCCAGCTAATTGTGTGAAGCAGTGTTAAAATAAATAAGAAATACACACCCCAGGGTAACACCTAAATCTTAAGTAGATACTCACTCGACGTGATAATGTCCAAGTGAAAATTGAACAGGCTCAGTATCGATAGGTCCGATCCAAACAAGGTCACATGGTGGCAGCATAGACTGAACCCGGAGTCGAAGAAGATAAGGTCGCGCGGATAGTAGGTGCGATTGCCGCAGAAGCCCCGGGTGAGGTACCAGTTACCCCGCACGGGAAGCAGCTCGATGACCAGCGGGCAGACGTCCGTGTCCAGGATAAGGACCATTCCTGCTTGCACATCCTGGCCGTTGTGCATGCCCAGCTGCATGCTTTTATCGCTGTGGATGAGGCTCACATTCGAGCGGCTGAAGTGAGGGAATTTCCCGGACTCCCGATTCGCCAGCATGATGTGGCGAAAGGCGAAGACGGCCGCCTCGCGTCGCAGGATGGTCAGGTTACTGCTTTCGCTGAAGGTGACATGACCAGCCAAATCGGGCTTGTTGCTCTGGGCTTTGCGGCGCAGATAAGCCTTGCTCTCCTCAGTGAAGGCGGTGTAAACATGGACCACCGGGCAATCGGTGAACTGGTAGTAAGATGCCGCCATGGCACTGTCTGGAAGAGGGAATATATGTATAAGTTTACATAAAAAATAAAAAAATAATCTCTGCCTTTAAAACCCACCATGGTCCAGAAAATTGCGATCGCTGAAGTTGAAACAGTGAATCCTGCCCTTATCACAAGGCAGCTCCATTTCCAGCGCCAGCTGACTTTTGTCCGTGAGAACTGGATTGTGCCAAATGATCGGCTTGGTCTCCTCACTGACCTTATCCAGTGCCAACACAGGTTCCTCCACTTGGCTGTAGTAATGCACGGGTTGGATTAGCCGCATGGAGGGAAAACACTGGGGGCAGTTGATGTCCTTGGCGGCGAGCTGAAATAAAAGGACCCTAAAGCAAAGAGTATTGGAAGTCCAATAGAAATACCTCGGAGGCCAAATACACAGCAATCATATGCTTCTTCTGAATCTTCATCATGATCTTGGTAAACTGATCAGTTTTTAGTGGACGAAAAATGGTCTCACTTTCAGGACTGCAAAGCACACGCATTTAAGGATAAATCTATATATCTTCGGGTATGGCAGTTACTCACGCATCGGTTCCCCAGATCAGGACTGGAGGCGCTGCTGTTACATTGGCGGTAACCATAGAGAAATTAATTGCCAACATTAGCCATAATAGGAGAATCATTTTTATCAGTTTAAGATCTTTAAATTCTTGTAATTCTCAGTCGTTGTATGCCTTTTGCAAGTTTTGATATTTACTTCTGGCTTGCTTATGTTTTTATAAATATTTATAAGATCTGGAGAGCAAACTAAACTCCGAAGTATTTCAGAAAATATTTAAATCAATTCTAGTTGTACATTTCGTTGATAAGAATTTAACCAAAAGTCTCATCGGGATTTAAGTTTGGTTTAGCTATGGTCTAACATATTTTTAATTATTTACCTTCATTACTTTTCATTCAAATGGGTGGTGAGGAAGAAGATATAGAATAATAGAAAATCTTCTGTTTTTCCAGGACTTACTATATGGCTTCCTGCAAGAAGTTCTTTCCGTTCTCCAAAATTCTTAAGATCCTCAGTCTCAAAAAAATGTTTAGACACTTGTTGCTGCCACATGTTGTCACGATCCACAAGCATGCGTAAGCGGCGGCAATAAAGTTGCAATTAGAGCCGAGAATGAAATAAAAAAAGAGTTAAATAAACAATGATAAGATAAGAGCTGGGCGCTTATCAATCCCCGAGAGAGAGGCAGTTGCTTCTGGCCAGGCCGGAGCTCCACAGTTTTCGCTAGCTCCTCCTTTCGAATAGACGTTGGTGCGTTTGGTCTTAGCCCGGTTAAGATGCCATCGCCACAGGGCCACTGAAAAAACGCTATCAATAAATCAATACGACAAACGAGTAAAGTGAATACAACCCAAACCGAAACCGAAATCGAAATCGAATACGAATATGGCGCACAATACGCGCAACTCCGATTTATCGCAGATAGCGGTCAATGCCAACAATATACCCGACGGTGCGTGACCCAAATCCTAAGATTCTACATCTACCGGATTGCGTGATATTTATTGGGATTATTTCTATACCTCCAGGTAGTGTCGACTGCGGCATCAAGGGCCTGGGCTGGTGCCGCGGTCCAGGATGCCAGAAGTTCGCCCGGCTGCGCACCTTTGTCCTGGTTCTGGCCATTTCCGGAACCTTCCAGGGCGTCTGCGAGTCCTACTTCCGGGTCTCGGCCAAGCA
Organism: Drosophila pectinifera; assembly: GCA_008042775.1. Lineage (NCBI taxonomy): Eukaryota > Metazoa > Arthropoda > Insecta > Diptera > Drosophilidae > Drosophila > Drosophila pectinifera. The sequence continues at coordinate 6,450 of VNKC01003264.1, forward strand.
GGCAGCCCTCGAATTCGGATACAGTCCACTGCTAGTCGGTGAGTAAGGCTCTAAGGCACACTATTATCGCAAAAAAGTAAGAGAATGAAATTGCTAACACGGCTACGGAGCGAATCGAGGTGTTGGCCCGGTTCTACGTGGAGATTTCTGTTCAGTTATCAGTTTGGCGATATTGTTTTTACGGATGTGAGGTGGTCTGGTGCTCTATTTTTGTGCTGGGTATTTAGGAATTAAACTTAACTTAAACTTTCATATATTATTTTAAGTTAGCTTACTATATATTGCTAATAATATAAGGCCTACGTACTAGTTATTCCTTAAATAAACCTCTAATATAAGAAATACTTACAGAGAACTCACAGTAAAGGGTATCTCATGGTCTATAACAACACAATTTGCTTGTAATGTTATGAGTGTATGGACATTCTTATGCGTCATCACTGGCACCGGGATTCGCAATTCATAATAGCAGCCAAAGTTCCCTCCTTTTTCCTAGAAACTAAAGAAGACTTTCTTTCGTAAGGCATTCCCATGCCAACGGAAGTGGCTTTCCCTCAATAGAGTTTGACAGCAGTTATTGAATGCCTTTTGTCCGTTTCTGTTGCGTTACTCATACGTCATATCGCCCTCAGAGAGCGGAGGGGTTAGATAAGGCTTCGAATACAGGGGTTCACAAAAGAAGTCAACAATAAAACACCTGCATATGCTGTTCTAATGCCTTATCCATCTTACCTCATCCAGATTGGCTGCTGGTGACCAGTGGCCTCGTCCAGGCGGTGTTTGCCCTGGTTTTCGCCTACTGGGCGGATGTCTATCATCCCATCAAGTGGCTGGTGGGCACTCTTATGCTGCAGGCAGTCACCTGCGTGGTGGCCGTGATTCCCTCCATTATTAACTTGTAAGTATCAAGGCTTATGCGTATTCCCATTAAATGTAATATTTCGAATTTAATCCATCAGCGCCGAGGGCAGCAGGCCGAAGGACGCTTTGCTGGATGCCAATCTGTGCGCCACCTCGTTGGCCCAGTTCCAGAAGCTTACGCTGACCGAGGCCCAGAGCAGTACCCTCATCCTGGCCATGCTTTTCGTGCTTCAGCTGGCTCTGGGCATGGGCGGACTGGCCTACTACACGCTGGGAGTGAGCTACATCGACGACAACTCCCTGTCGCAGGACAGCCCGGCGGTGATAGCTGCTGCCTTGGCTGCCCGCATCTTCGGCCAGCAGATGGGCTCGCTCCTAGTCCTGGGAGTGGGTTTGACCCATGTGGGCTGGTGGCTCGGCTGGGTGATCATCGCTCCCTTCATCTTCGTGGGCGCCGTGATGCTGGGATTGTTCCCCAAGCGACTGCCCAAGACGGTGATCCACCAGGCCGCCCAGCGAATCATTGAGCAGTCGAACCTGCGGACCTTCGGCAGCCAGTTCTCCACTTACTTAGATGACTCCAACTTCTGGCCCTCTCTGAAGCGGCTCTTCAACAACCGCCTGCTCATGTTCAACCTGCTGAGCATCATGTGTGTGCAGAGTGCGGTGCTGAACTTCGGCATCCAGGAGGAGAGCTACCTGCAGAGCCGCTTCTTCCTGCCGTACAACGAGCAGGATGGCCTCACGGAGGAGTGGACCTCGGCTTTTGTGTCCTACTTCCTGAAGCCGCCAGTAATGGCTGTGGGCATGCTCATCAGCGGGCTGATCATCTCGAAGGCCCGGCTCTCGGCCCGCAAAATCACTGGGATCAATATTGCCTTGAGCCTGCATCTGGTGGCCATCTTCGTGGGCCTGGTCTTCGTCAAGTGCGATGTGGGTGCCATAGCAGGCATTGCGGGTGGGAAGCTGAGCCAGCCCTTCTGCTCCAGCCAGTGCCTGTGCACGCCCACCGCCTTCATGCCGGTGTGTCCGGAAAACAGCTCCATCACTTACTTCTCGCCCTGCTACGCCGGCTGCTCCAAGCAGACCTCCATCAACAGCTTCCAGCTGTTCGAGGGATGCAGCTGCAACGGGGATCAGACCATGAACTCCACTGGCCAGATAAGGGCCACCGCCGGGGCCTGCAGTGCCAACAGCTGTCAGTCGGCCATCCTCATCTTCCAGATCATGAGCATCTCGGTGGCCTTCCTCATGGGCATCGGAGCCATTGGCAAGACGCTGATCACACTGAGGGCCGTCCTGCCGCAGGACAAGACCTTGGCTCTGGCCTTCGAACTGATGATCGTGGGACTCTTTGCCTATGTCCCAGTGCATCTTAGCTACGACCTGGTGACCCGTAAGTGTTTTCCTTGGTGGAGTCTACTGCATCAAGTGTTCCTTACTAATATCTCGCCTGCTTCCAGGTTCCACTTGCGTCTACTGGGCTCCCAACTACGAGCGCTGTCTGCTGCGGGAGACACCCAAGCATGGCAACATTGTAGACATCCTTACCGCCTCGCTGATCCTGGCCAGCGTGTTTTTTGACATCTTCGTGTTCGTCTTCGCCAAGGGCTTGAACCTGTACAACTGCAAGGTGACGGATAACAACTACACGCCCAGCCTGTATGCCCCGATTCCGCACGAGGACACCACCACAGCCTCGGAGGGTGCTCCGCGGGGCGGAAGTCCAGTGACCACCACCACAACATCCTTGGCGCCTGCCTCGCCGATGCGGCGTCGGGATGCTCCCCAGGAGACGGAGGATCACCACGGAACAGCCGCGGTCTTCAGAAACCCCAGCTCGGTGACCACCTCGTCGGGCGGAGCTCAGAGCATTGTGGAACCCAATGGCAGTGGAGTGACCTACGCACAGGTGGTGTTCCCGCCAGACAGACGCAAGCCGGACGATGGCAGCACCAGTCCCAAACGCTTGGCAGTGCCTGCCAATGTCCCACTGCATCTTCTCTCCGAGTCGGATGTCCGCAGCCAGTTGGGCAATCTAAGGTCCTTCAATGCTCCCAAGCAAGAGGCAGACCTCGGCCACGATACCGTGGACACCGATAATGTGGAGGTCACACAGCCACAAGTTCAGCCACCAGTGCTGCCCCAGGCCTATGTCCTTCCACAGGTGCAAGCACAGGTTCTGCCAGGTGTTCAACCCCAGGTTCACGAGGAGGTGGCTCCTCCAAGCCCTCACACAGAGCTAGCCCCACACCAAAGGCTGTCGGACGAGGCCAGGCCACAAAGCCCCGAAACGGACTTCTGAGTTGGCCACACCAAGTATTCTAAAAAGAGTTTTTAATACATTCCTAAGTTTAAGACAGATTCTATGTGCAAAGACAAATCATTTGAACAAATAAAGTTATTCTTCATTTCATAGTAAATATAATTAAATAAAAGGTTGGGCCATCGAAGGAGATATAAGTTGGGTCGAATTAAATTCAATAAAACCTACTACTTGTCTATTTTTTAACTCCATAAATATTAATTCTGCCTTGAGAAACCTAATACTTTCCATTTAGAAAAGAATATGATCATAAATATTATTTATATATCATTATTTTTAGGTGATAAAAAATGGAATTTTATTTCCTGCACTTTTCTATTGTTTCAAGGGTTTATCTGTATCTTATAGTTCGTGCACTAACCATACTATTTTTACCCGAATTAAAAATACATTTAACACAAGATGTAGTTAGTGTAATATAGGATTGTTGCCTGCTTTTCGGCGGTCTCGGAATACACGGAATTACTCAGGTAAAAAACGACTTTTACACACTCAAGTGGATAGAGCAAGAAGAATGGGTCACTAGTTGAAGAGTCTTATGAAGAATCCATGAGGAATATATGCCTTTTAATTGACTTGAAACTTTTTTGGATAAACAGGCTTCTAGATCGTTAACTTCAGTGCCTTATCACACCTTTAGAGTGTTACTATTTAGAATAATACACTATAAAACCACAACTAGTATTGACATGAGCACAGAGTGAGCATCAGATCTTCTGTAATAACGAACTTGCACTGGGTTTCCAACAATCTTGATCCGTTCTTCTCCGTTCTCTTCAGTTTTCCCTTAGGCTTCCTCTTAATATAAATATAAAATATAAAGTTTCCTATATATAAAATACCCAAATCTAACTTCGGAGATGCCCACATCAAAATAAAAGACAGTCGACGCTTTTTGTTTTCAATATAGTTTTATTTTTTCCTTTAATTTAATATAGGTTGCAGTTATTTTGTTTAGATTTATTTGAATTGTTTCCTCACTTACAAACTAATTAATAAATTAATAGTTAGCTTAAAAAGAGACTTAAAATAGTATAACTCAATGGAGAAAAAAAACTAAACATGAAGCGCATGAAGAAGATGGTTTTTGAATAGGTTATGGAAATCATAAAAGGGAAATACTTTCAACAGAATTACTACGGGTTCGGGGATGGCATTATTTGGGTCTCTCTGTCCGTTTGTCCGTCTGTCCGTCGCTCTGTCCGTCCGTTGATTAAGACGCGTAGACAGCTAGTTTTGTGCTCTTCAGTTTTGGAGTATTATTTTTGGCTCTTCTTCCTGGTCCCCACCTTTGAGTGTGGGATCTTGTTGCTTTCTTTGTTCTTGCCATGCAAGCCTTAGACAATCAGAGTCTCCGCAGGCTGCATCTGAGTGCCTCTGGGGCCGGATCCTGTGTGTCCTGGCTTCCCCTTGAGTGAGTGCACCTTGGCTGAGCACAAAACTTGGCGTCTACGGGGCTGTCAACATCGAACAGAGGGACACAGCCCCTCCAATCTCCTTCAGAGATTCCTGCCTTCATGTTGTCAACACTTTCATCTCATGGCTGCAGCAATGTTCTGATCTTTTTTACTTATAGCTATATAACTTGTTGGATTTGTCGGTCGTGTAGAGTGCGTGGGGTTGGGACACATAAGGGAAAGCTTATGGGGAGAAAATCCTATAACAGATTTCGTATAAACACTTAGGAGTTTCCAAACTTAGATTAATATGGGGAATAATCAACTAAACAATTACAACAAAAAAGAATAGGACAAATTTTCATCATCATTTTACAAATTTAGCATTTCATTTAGTGTAATGCCGTATGCTTTCCATTGGAGGATCTCTTCACCATTAGAAGTGTGTTTCTTATGTTTGCCTTTTCGCTTTGATCTCGGTTTTAGTTAAGTTTTACACAATATTTACAGGTATTTTGCTGATACTTTAAGAGTTTAACAAACAATTTTGATAAGCTTTCATTTCGTTTGGTTTTTGAGTGTTCCTCTTGTTCATCTTGTGTGTTTTGCTTTGTTTCCTTTTTAAATAGCTTTACAATTCTTGTTGTTGTTGTTAAAAATATATAGCTTGAAAATATGCTAGAATTACTACAATTTACTACGTGTTTTTTGTTTTGTTTAAATTTGAAACATGCATATTTATGTGGTAGCTAATATTTGCTGTGTTCTTTTTGCTTTGCTTTTTTTTACAATAAAAGTAAGAGTTAAAAGTAAATTATAAAAATAGCAGCTGGCCTTTTCTTGTATTCTTCTTGGATTATTCGTATTTATCGATCATAGTTTATTATGTTTGGAAATTGGATTATACTCTTCAATCTTCTGCCCCGTTCTCTGGTTTTGCCATTAATGTTTTTTGCTTTTTTACAATTTACATCTTATGTCTCTGACTGCACAATGCAAATTATCACATGTTTTCATTAAATTTCCCTCCTGATTTCCGCTGTCTAGTGTTTCCCAAGCACTCTCTATTACACTTTATGGATTTTTGTGTCTCTGCTGCTGTTTTCTTTCTTTCTTTCTGATATCCCTTTCATTTTCATGGCTAAAATTCTACTTTCCTCAAGTATTATTTCGCAAGCCAGTTCATATATTGTATTGAGTGGGTGTGTGTGTGTGTTTTTATGCTTTACATGTTTTATTCGTAGCGTTAACAACACGGAAACAAACGGGTAAACAAAACTAAAAAGTATTAAACAAAAATAAGAGGAACAGCGCAGCAGCGCGGGGTTAAAAAATAAGAATAAACTCCTAATCGCGAGTTAACAGCGAACGTTAACAGCGCCAGCCGCAGTCGCTGTTAGCGTGCAGTCTATCTGTGTGTATATATTGATGTGTGTGTGTGTGTGTTTAGGTATACATATATGTGTCTGAGGGTCTGTAGGTGTGTGTGTGTGTATGTGTGTGTGTTAAACAAATATCACAATCGAGAAATTAACAAAACGGCGGCTGCAGCAGCTTAACAGCTCAACATCCCTAACAGCCAGCAGCAATAACACAACAGGCCTTAACCGGAGGTTAGTCCCTCTAACATGGCGCTGGCCATGTAAACTGGCTGTTATTGCTGTTGTTGTTGTTGCTATTGTGTGGCCTAATACTTTCGCTGCTCTCCTCGGCTCCGTCTCCGTCTCCCTCATCATGGGCTCGCTCGCGCGAGTTAGAAGGGGACAAAGCTGAGTTAACATTACAAGGTGTTTATCATTCTTATAAAACGACGTTCATTATTCAAACCCAGCCGAGTGGGCATTAAAAAACAAACACTACCGAGTTAGGTGAGCGCTCCCAGCTTAGGACATGGGTCCGTTGACTGTGGGTACCGCTCCTGCCGCTGCCGCTGCCGCCGCTGCTGTCACCTGCTCCACCACCGACGCATCACTGTTGTTGCCGCTGCTGCTGTTCACCACTGAGGCGCCGCCATTCTCGACGCTGCCATTGGGAATGCTTGTGGGCGCCGCCCCGGACGCCGGACTAGTGGCGACTCCCGCTCCGGTGCTGCCCACCACAGTGGACACGGCACCCACCGCCGTCGCTGCCGCTGCTGCCTGACCTGCGGCAGTTGTGGCGACAGACGACGGCGGCGCCTGGATGGCTGGCGTGGCCGGGGGAGCGGCCACGGCCGCCGGCTGTTGGCTTCCAGCGATCTGGAGCTGCATCTGGAGCTGCTGCAGCGTCTCCTGCGGTATGTTCGACTTGAGAATGTTATTCTCCAGCTCCAGCTTGTTGATCTTGTCCATCAGCTCGGAGATGCGCTCCTTAAGAACCTCCACCTCCTCGCGCACCGCTATCATGAGATGCGACTTGACCAGATCCTGGAAAAGGCAAGAAAGTGTTGGTTAGAAAGCTGTTGCTGAGTGTAATGTGAGCTTAGGTTAATTATTACTTTTTATTAAAAAAAAAGTATATTATATTAATTTACTTTCTCTCAGCTGCAGTCTTTCTAATCAATCTACATTTATTTCCTTATCTTAAGTTGTATTACACACTCTTAATATTTAGTATTTAATACAGCAATTATAACAAAAATATTAGTTTTAAGAGCCAATAAAGTTATTACATTGGTACTAATAATAAAGTCGCATTTACATTTAATTTGTGACTCTCCAGAGACTGGTAATGTTTATATTATCACCGCAGTTGCTGCCATAAAAATGTAATCACCTGCAGATTACCTGGCTCGCCTGTAACCGCTTTGTAATCCCAATCCCAGCACAGGTAAGAAAAAGTATTTGCAAAAAAGATTAACAGTGGCGCTGCTGTTAGTTCAGCTCAGCTAACATCCTGCTGACTCATTACAGTGCATGGCCGTTTAACATTTTCGCGGGGTCTTTGGGGTTTCGGGCCATTCATAAATCACATTTTTGCGGCGCCAGCAACGCCGTCAGTGTTTGCTCAGTGTGGCGTGCTCGCTTAATATCGCAGTTGGCTTTATTTTTATTTGCCGTGTAAATGTAAATGCTTCCCCGAAGAATCAAAAGTGTGTTCGTGTCATTGTCAATGCCACACAGCCGCAGAACACGTCATCGGGAAAAAGGAAAACGAGGGGAAAAAAACACAAAACCAGACCAAAGCCAAACACCAAAACCAAAGCCGAAAAACACACACACAACATCTACCATGTTCATGGCTCACCTGACTGCAGCGCCATGTGAAAATTTAATAAACCTATTAAAGAGGCGGAAAGTCGAAAGGAAAACGCGTGTGCATGCAAACATTTATATGCTTTTTTTTGTGTTTTGCCAGAATAATCGCAATCGCATCATTCCCTTTCATTTTCTGTGCATTTAGCGGCACGTGTGCAGGTGAATTTTCCCAAGTTTAATGTACGTCAATAGAGCGACGACACTTTTGGCTAAAAAAAGGTGCTTTGTGGCTGCTGTCGATGACATTCGCCGCTTGCCAGTTCCGTTTCACGAAGAGCCGAGTTTTCTTTCTTTCCCAACGCGACTCTCCACATGCGATCTCTATAAATAGTCTGCTGGGATTGTGGATGCTGTGGCAGGCAGTGCTTTCCTCGTCGTCGTCGTCTTCACTTTCAACAATTTCTTTCGACATTTACTGCGTGAGTTGGCCTGATTTCAGCAGCTCAAAAAAATAAAAGTTGAGAGTGCTGCGGCCCCAACATCATTAAAATCCCAAAAAGGAAAAATAAAGAAGCAGAGCTAGCAGGATATAAAAAGCAGGGAAAATCTTTACTTAAACCAAAAAATTCAAGAACTCAATAGAGTATTATTATTACTTCCTGGTTTGCAACCTTTAAAGACATAAAATGCCAAAAGAAAAACCTAATTAATCGAAGAACTGTGCCCTCTACGCTTTTCGAACGCCTTTTATACGCCTCGCTCATTAGTCATACTTCACATTCTATACGATAGCCCATAATATATATATATATATATATATATATATATGTCCAAAGTATGAGCATGAGGATGAGACATGGAAGCCATCACAAAGTCGCATGTTCTGGCAGCGGTGCCAAAAAAAATAAAAGAGCGAAGCACAAATCGTACAAAATTGTATTTTGCACGTTTTTCGCCTGTTTCTGCGGCCAGCCAATAAATAATTTTTATAAAAATACATAATTGTATTTATAGAAACGCTCGCCCCGCCGCTGGGCGTGATCAATAAAAAAAATGTGTGCAGAAAGAGTGACAGAAATCGCATTACCAAAATTAGAAGTCAAGTTGATAAAAGCCCAAAGCGGACAGCAGACAGAAATCGGGTGGAAAGGCGAGACACAGAAAAAGCAAGCTCAGAAACAATAGCAACCGCTTTGAACAAATGCAAACCGGTTGATACTGCTTCGGCTTGTTAACAATAAGGTGCAAAAAGGCACAAAAAAAGAGAGAGAAATACACGAAATATGGCTGATTAAATTGTTGTTCAAAAAATACGGAGGCAGGTGTGTCTAAACACTGTGTTTGTCTACCATTCTTTTTTACTCGCAACCATTATCAGGTTTTTGCACAATCTAGGGTTAATGCTACAGATAAGCTGAGATAAGGAAAGTGTATGTGTATATATAGGGAACTAATTTAGGAGGGGCTCCTCATCTCTGGTATGCTAATTATACACACACTCTCGGCGAGATACACACAGCGGCGTGTGTGTGCCCAGAGCGGAGAGGGTTTTCAAGGGGTCAGGTCACGCGCTTTTCCTTGCCTTCTCCCCAACTGAGGTATCTCTCCTTTCGGGTTTCTCGCCTCTCGAAATCATCTCATATGCAGTTCTCATTTCGGTTTTTATTTTTTTCGGTTGCTGCACTCCTCAAATAAACATGGCGGCCACACAACCACCGCACATTCGAGGTTTTTTTTTCCTTTATTCTTTTTTGAGTACACTTGTTCGAGGTCCTTAGGTAGCATGAATATCATGTGGTTCTTCCGATTCCTTTGTTTGACAAAAGAACTAAGGACTCGGTCTTGTTTTTTCGGCTGTCTGTATAACATTTTTGCACTTAAGTAAAGAGTAATTTTTCAGCTAAAATATAATGACAAGTGACAAGATTTCTATTTTGCTTTTTGGTTCAGACACTTTTTGACATTGAAACGCCACTAAAACGCGCGCAGCCTCACACGGCCAGCCAAAAAAAAAAAGGCGAAAAAATCAATAAAATTGCATCTAGAGACAAGGTAAACTTTGGGGGTTGGGGTTTTTTTCTGTGAGGAGGAGGAATTTTCCTAGTTATACATACTTTTGCATTGGGCACCATCACATAGCAGGGGCTGTCGTAGCCCTTCTGCCAGATCTCGTAGAGCCAATTCTCTGGCTGGCGGAGCGACATTGTGCCCATCATATTTGGCGTTTTTTGGCTTTATTGGCTACTTTTCACGGGGTTTATTCTGATTTCTTGCTTTGGAGACTGGCTTCTCCTTCACTTTTCAGCACTTTTCAAGTATTTGAGTTTTGGGATCACAGTTATAGGTAAAAATGTAATTGAAAATGTATATTTCTTCTGTGTTTCACTTATATTTCTTTATCTTTTTCTTTTCTCAGTTTTTTCTTCCCGTTCTTTTTTCGGGGGCTCTGCGTGTGTGTTTGTATGGCAAAAGTTCAGCAATAACTGAATTCGCTTTTCAGCTTTTTTGTGAGATTTACGAGACCGGCGCAGAGCTTTCAGCGATTTGGCGAGCTTTTCTCGATTTTAGTAGTGGCTTTTAAACAACTTTTAGTCTTGCTTTTACACGAATTAATATAATTCACGGCGACGAGCGAGTCTCTCAATGGACTTTTTGTATAAAATAATTGTTTTAGCTGTGTCTTGTATTTTTTCTCTAAATATTTTTAAGTATATATGGTTTTTAGAGCGATGTGGCGTGTAGCGAGCTGAACTGGCGACTCAACGTCTGCGTGCAATTAGCGGGGATTTTATATGAAACGGCAGCGCCACTTGCGGAGAGTATCTCACGAATACTGATGGACAAAGGCCAGTGCCAGATACAGAAGAGAGAGCGCTCGCTCTCACATTGCGCACTTCCACTCAGCGCGAGAGAGGCGGCGCTCTCTTTGACTCAAAGGCGCTGCCATTTTATTCGTATTCGGTATCCGTGAGATACTCTCTCTGTTTGTTTTGACGCGAGTCTTTCCCATCAATTTACACAAAGGCTTTGACTATTTATTTGATCAGCATACATATACACGAATTCGAGCTGCCGCCGATTATTTGCCAAAATGTTTGACCGGTTTTTTTTTTTTTAATTTATACAAAAAATAAGTAAAAAAGAAACAAGAAACATATGTACTTCGGTTTGGTGTGGTTTTTTGCGACGCAAAAACTTTACGACACTTTTGTTTATCATCCGTTCTCGCCGCTCACTTCGCCACTCTCTTTCGCTCTTTAATTTTTACTTGTATCTTTTTTGGTGGAACGTACGTTCTTGTAGATACTTTTTCGCCACGCGGTGGTTTTCGATTACTTCGGCATTTCGTATTTATTTCTCCGTCTCTCTTTCCTTGTGGGCTGAGGGTTGGATTTTCCTCCCTTTTGCGCATTGCCTTTTTACTCCGAATCGAATTAAGTTGGGACCAGTAAACAATCAACAAAATTCCACGATAAATATGAAACTTTACATATATTTTTTGAAGAAGTTCTAAGCTTTTCGGCTGCAAAGAATCGCATTTCTTTGTTTACAGCTTAAGAAATGCTGTTAGTTAAATATGAGACAGTATCTACGCTTTGAAATATATTATTTTTCTTACAGGAATTATTCAAGGTTGGTTTCTACAGAAAGATAGACCTTAAATCAATTACTAACTGATTCAAGCCCTACAACAAATTTAATTTCCATTTATTAATACCAATATCTAACCTATAAATAAAGTTAACCTATATTTAACAACTTTATAATATATTTGTATAAATATAACAAAACTCTGGGCATGACACATCATCATAAATAATTCCACTTTTGGCAATGACAAAATACTGCATAAAAAATTCAAGGGCTTCCGAAAAGTTAGAGAGGGAGGGACAGGGAGAAGTAGCTAAAGCCAAGTGCGAGGCAGAACATTTGCAAAACAAATCGAGCCGCAGGAAAATGTAAAAAATAAAAAAAATACACACAGAACATATATGAACGGAACCGTATCGATTTCACGCGCCTGTTGAAGGAAGCGTTTTCTGTCAATCTACACACGCCATATAGATTCCCATCTATATAGGAAAGAACGAACAATAGGTCGGCAGACGACAACAAATTGTTAAAAAAGAAAATGAAACAAACATCCGCGTCAAAAATCATAAATGAAATACAATAATGGAAACAAATATGGCAAAACAATAATTTAAAAGCCGTTGCCGTTGAGACAGAGAAAAAACAGCAATTAAATGCACATTTAAATAAACGAATTGCGAGCTGTAAAGTAATATGTGGGGGAGGGAAGCGAAGTTACTTAATTGCCACGCAAACTGCGTAGAAGGAGCCGAGAGGGATTGGGGTTTGGGTGGGGTCTACTTGGGTGGGGTTTTCCGAGTGCTAAGGGAGAGTTTCGCCAGATGTGCGAGTGCTAATTCTTTTTACCGAGAACTCTCCAAAGACTCTAATTGTTCTAATGGGGGATGCGGTTCCGGATGTTTATAAATCAATTGCTTTGGGACTTCCTCAAGATTTACATTATTTTTCTGCTGCGTACTATTGTTTATTTCAATCAGAACTTATATATACAAAATTCAAAAGAATTTAAACCCTTTGAATGAAGAAAATCCTATGTTAAGACTGCAATAAATTTACAGGCGATTTCCATTACCTAAGAAACACATTTTGCTCAAGTTTATTTATCATTATTATTGAAGAGTCTTATATAAAATAATATCTATAGCTTTTGTTATATGATACGGAAGAAGTTATTGGGAATGTCTATAAACTCAAACTGCTTCATGCTAGTAATTTTAATTGTATGGTAATGATCATAAAATGAGGTAATAATATTTGTTGACTTCCTATGCCTAAAAACAAATTTTGTTGATTCGGAAAACTTTTGAATGCCAGATCACCAAAAACTTTCCTCTATAAACACGACAGGCTTTTGTCTTTGTCGGATCTAACAGCTTCAGTTCTCTCTGTACACAGATTTTGCATGCACCCGCTGACTGTCTATATACTATATGGTATGGCATATGTTTGTGTGAACAATATTCATTAAAATGCCACATATTGCATACGAATTCAAGCAACAATAACAAAGCGCATTCCTTCTTTGTTTCTATATATTCGACGAGAGTGTGTGCATTTTGAATCAACAAATGAAATTTCCAAATCGTCGCCGCGTCTGGCAATCAATAAAAAAAATCAAACTCAACCGCAGGAACACTGAGATAGAGCAAGCTGGCAACAATAACAAGTCAAAAATATTTTGTAATAGCTTGACCATCCGCGGAAGGGTGGAAAGCGGGGGAAATTATCACCAACACCCCCACCCCCAATCACACTCACTCATAGCAAATTTGTAAACATGCGAAAAAGTTATAAAATATTTTAAAAACAGAAACAAAAATAAAATAAAACAAATACAAGGAAAGGCCTGTGGAAAATTACAGCATTTCTGTTGAAACAGTGAACGCCAGCTACAGTGAATAAGTGCCAATACCTTGCAGTAATGATTAGAACTAGTACTTTCAAGACAACCTCTTTCTATTTTGCTCGCACTCGTAACTTAAGCAGAAGGCTAGTCGAGGCTCTTACCATGGATTGGGGATTGGACTGCATGTTTCTTCCTTGTTTAAACATAATGTTCTGATTTTTCAGGGTAGTTCCTTATTTCGAGCTTACACTGTACCTATTGCTGATTTCGTTGTTGATTTTGCACGCCCCCAACACGTGTAAGTGTGTGGTGGGTTATGGTGGGTGTGGTGGTTGTTGTTTAGCTGTCAAACGAGGGAAGAGCTGTGTATGTGGGGGGTGTGTTTACAAGTGTGTTGTGACCAGTGCTGACAGTATATCAGCAGGAACTAAGCCCTATCTGATAGGAAAATATTAACTAAATAAATTCCCATAAAAGATAGATTTATTAATGGGGCTTTAGAATTTTTTTTTTTATTTCTGTCTATATTTATTTAATGAAAATTAATTAGTAAAGTTAGCATTAATTATCATTAGGGGCTTTTACAGCATTTTTCTGCTAAAATCCAGTCAACACTGGCTGTGGCTCTTCAGCCTTTTTCTCACCACATGCAAAGCGCACAATTAATTCTGATTCATTTGGTGGCGCGTGGCGTAAATTTGGAATCCGTAGGGGAGTCAAGTTCCGTGTGTGGGAACATTTGTTGTTGATTTAATTGCAGCCTTTTTTACAGGTACATATATAGTTCGGCTGGACTTTGGGGCCAGTTGAACGGGTTTTAATGTGTTTCCATAGGCCTCAGCGCTGATAAGATAGGTTATCAGAGTGTAAAACCTACAGCAACCGCTTGACAGGTTGTCTAACTAGCACGGAGTCCTCGAAAAACAGAACTATAAAAATCCAAATGGGGAGGGAGGGGACACCCCCACAGGGTAAATAGAGGGGGCAGAGTGAGTCGTCGCGCAGTCTCCGACATAATGCACAATCCATAACAAAAGTGGTAGCCAAAGGTGGCGACAAAGCTGTCTCAGTCTCAGTCCCAGTGGAAATTTACAAGTGTTTTCCCCCACTCAGGCAGCCGAGAAAAACGCTAGAGAGAAATAGGGAGACACTCTCAGCTGGCAGTGGAAAAATATTGTTTATTATTTATTTCAGATTTTAGGTAACCGATTTTCATATAACAAGAGAGCCTGTCTGAGTTTCAAGGGGCTGATCTCAAGAGTAGATGCTCGAGATCTGAATGGAAAATATTGTGGAACTGTTGGTTGGATAAATTTCAAGGGCCTTAACTTTATTTCCTAGTTGAACTTTTAAAGTATTTAACTGAGAAGTAAGCTCTTAAAAATATTCTAGACTTTAAACCAATTAAATCTCAACAGTTGCCTAGTTTCCTTGCCAAATCGTTATCGATTTGCATTCAAGCTATTCTTCTTTTCCCCTGAAAGCCTTTTTTCGCAGTAAATGCAATTTATTGAGCTCGTTTAGGAATTTCACTTCTCTACTTTGGCCAATCGACATAAAAGGTTTTGATTAGTGATTTCCTTATATTGAGAGAGAGCATATCTCCGTATCAGTATCTGATAGATACAATTAGGCAATTACAACTGCCAGACGACTCGACTCAGCAGTACAAATTGATAAGAAAAGAGGTAACCCGTCCCCAGCCTGTCCACGTGTCATCCCAGCGGATGAAAGTCAACGGAGACGAACCAGACACGCGCGGGAAAAATAGTATATAGGGAAAATATATATATACCTGCCCTAGTTCGTATAAATCATTATAAATAAACTATATATACACATATTTCTGAACAAATCTATAGGCCTACGCAAGGCGAAAGGCACAAATAGTGGGTGGGATATGTCTTCTTTATCTGGCAAGATCTTTGATAGGCTCTTTTTGGTGGGTAAACAAACCTAGTTTGATTCTGTGGCGAGATAGACAAGTGATTTCAGCAATATGTTTGTTCTATTTGCCTTTGGACGACACGCGAATCACGCAAGAGTTGAGTGGGATGAGAGCTGGCTGATAAGACGGGGCTTATTTAAAGATCTGTGTTCTCAACGGTTCAACTAGACAAAAAGGCAAACTGATAAGGGGAGCCGAGCCATCAACAGATGAGAGCTGATAGTGAGTGGTTCGGTTTGGTTTCGGTTCAGATTTCGAACTGTTGTTGTTCTTGATTTGTGATTCGCCTTTAATGGATTTCAATTGTCGACCATTTAGCAGCCATACAGACACATACGTCAGCAGCTATGTAACAACAAAATATTGAACGAAAAAAATCAAAACAAACAAAGAAGTTCGCTTTTGTTGAGTAGAGTCCTAAGCAGAGTTTCCAAGTTTCGTTTGCGATTAGGCTGACTTTTGCCCATAAATATATACACATATATTTGTTGATAAGCTCATTGTGTAGTTCCGTTTTCGTATTGGTTTGATAAGAGCCATCGGCGAGCGGCCAAGGAAACACCTTGAAGCAGCAGTCCATTATATATACTCATTTTCTTGCTCACATAACGGTCAAGCAGCTGCCAGTCAATACGTCCATCCATCAGCCGGTTTCCCTTTCTTTGGCTGTGACAAACAAATGTCTGGGCCGCTATTTGGCACAAACAGCAAGAATAATACAAATATATTCGATTTTAGGAAATTGCAAACAGATGATCGACAGGTGTGGTGTGATCGTAGAAATGGTAGAAAATCAGAACCTGAGAGCTGCAAACAGGGACAGCAGCCTGGGAAAAAAGCAATATAATACAGAAGCGTTCCAAATTTGGTCAAGGGAATTGTACTATATATTCTATATATATTGAAAACACAAGAGAGCAAGCTGGCATTCCATTAGAAAGGCTGCCATAAGTGCAGGTGAAAAATTATTGGAAAGTGTTAAGGTTGTAGGAATCATTTTAATATATATATGACTTTTGCTGAGATATGTTTATGGTAACCTAAAATAAATAAAAATTAAATAAGTGCTGTCTATTTTTAGATTTTAATATGGCAAAATGAAATCCCTTTGCCTTTCTCTTCGCTCTGTAACCTTTAAAATGGCACATAAAGTCACTCAATACTTAAGTTCCTCCAAAAATACCCGCAACAGGTCATAAAACCTGTGTGATCATCGGATGCGAAACTAATGCGTCAGTCAGAGCACGAAAATAAGTAAAAATAAATGGCGAAATTGCAATTAAATCCTCAGACATCGTCGTCGTCAGTGGCTGCTGCTGCTGCAGTTTTGTGCGAGCCATTAAATCGTTTTATGGCTCGCAATACAGCCCACCAGTCGGTACTCGTCACCCACTGCAGGTACTCTGAGGTGGTCCCGGGTGGTGCTCCCAGGTATTCCTCAGACATTAAACGGCAGACATCTGGTAGGAGGCCCGACCCGGCCCGACCCGCCCGCTAATTGCATTTGAATGCCCACGAATTTGTTATAAAAACCGCGGCACGTGTGGCTAATTAACTCTTCGGGGGCGATGTCAAGCGTTGGAAAAGTGTGGCGACTTTTCAAGGTTTGTTCGATGTGTCTAACATAGCTTGGAAATCCTTTCTATATAAAAAAGATATATAGCTTATTTTCGCCGTTTATTTTTAGGATATTCGGTTGAATAGACTTTCTCATCTTGACCTGAATTTTTGTCGATGTTGCTTTTTTTTCGGCTTGTTCTTTCTCTTGTTTATTTTTGTTTAATAATAAAAACTCATTGAATTTGCATTGAGTTTTGTTCTTGCTTCTCATCCTTGTGACCATTTCTTGTTCAACTATAATTTAATTGAAAAACTTTCACAGAACTCACTTGACAATTGGCGACAAGTTTTTTGGGTTAAGGACAGACACGCAAAAAAGCCATTTACTTGGAAAAAAAACCGCCTAATTGAAAAGTGTGTTGGAGGCACTGAAAACAAGAGATGTTAGGAGTGACAAATGTCTGCAATTTGTTTTCTGAATCCTATACTTTATGACTTCAAAGACTAAACTGTATGTATCTCCTGAAGAATGGCATTCATATTTCCCATTTGGCTTTCCCAGAACACGATTAACCTATCACAAATCAAAAGTTCTTCTTTTTCACCTCGTCCAAAGGGTCTAAAAAACTTGGTAAACAAATGAGCAGAACAAAGAGGAATCACCAAAAAAGAGCTACAAACAAACCAAAAATGAAGAGCTCTACAAAAACAACCATTAATGAAAAATTAAAACTCGAAAGCGAAAAAACAAAGCGAAAAAAATTCAGGCCCACAAATAATCATGAATTATTCAAGGCCAATCGAGGCAGTCACAATAGCACTATTTGATAGAGGTCTCTGAGTGTGTGAGTATATCATTCGATTTGTGTGTTTACTATTTAGTGTGTTCTGTACCCTCATGGGACCCTAAAGCTTTCGGCAATATGGCTCAGTTCCCCACCGAAACTCGCACTTTTACGTACCCTTTACGACTTTGAGCAACATGTTATTCCTTCTCCCGACTCATTACTTTTATTTCTTATTTTTATCGTGCTCTTTGGGGATGATTTCACGCCGACTTCTGTCTTCCCAAAGTTCCTTCTTTTGTTTTGTTTTTACCATGCTCTATTTGGATGATTTCCTTTGGGGTATAGACGTGCCTAATGCGAAATAGCTTAATTATTTTGTTTTGCTAACAAACGCAGAGCAACAGACCGAAATAAGAGTATGTGTATGTGTTTGGCATCTATTTTTGGCAATTAGCTGTCAAAAAGCTCTATATCCATCTCTCAGCCACTGTAACAAGAACTATTCAAATATGTCAACACAATTCCCCCGACCAACTGTGGAATTTTTCCCTCACATTTTTACCCTTTTGTTATGATTGGAAATTTATTCAATTTGATTGTGTATGGAATAATTTTAACTGTCTCAAAAGAGTATATATACGCATGTATATATATTTATTGGACTGATGGACTTACGCCGACCGAAGAACAACAAGAAATGCTGTCTTAATTTGATAAATTGTGTTTTGCTTTCGTTTTGCTTACCTGCAAAGAGAAGAAGGGGAATAAAGAGTGTCAAAAATAGGTAAACAAAATTAATGTTGAATTTTTTCTTAGACAAATACATAAAACTGTCAGCGGTAAAATGAATTTCTAGGAATATATACAAGTATCTGCCTAGAAATATAGTAAATATGCGGCCCAAATTTAAGATGATGCGAATCATTTTAGCATTTTGTTTTTAATATTTTCCCTCGCAGAGAGCTCATAAATTAATGTAAACGCCACTATAAATTTTGTACATTTTATGTATGTCTATTTATGTATATATATTTATGAGTCGAAATAGGCAAGCAAATTATCATTATCATAAATTAATGTAAACGCAACTATAAATTTAGTACATTGTATGTATATTTATTTATGTATATATTAATTATCTTAAATATTTATTAAACTCAAGTTAATGTCGCTGAAACGGCTTATCCACTTTTATTTCTGTAATAGATCCTTTCAGATTCACAGAAATAAATGTATTGAAGTCTCCAGCTGATGATTCATGTCGGAAAGTATACATAATTGACTTGAAATATTATTTTTTGCATTGCTCTCGTAAATATTTTCGAAAGAATTTCCTAAACGGAATTTTCCTCCGTCATTTTTTCGCTAGACAAATGAAAGACAAACAAATGTTTCTCAATCGGTCTTTAGTTGAGTTATAATGCGGAAGCTAAAGTCGCCACAGTTTTTATATATGGGGGTCTTAGCAAGCACACACAGGCAGCCAGCAGAACACACAGAGAGCTCTCCTCTTTGATATATTTATTGGCGTTTTGTTTTCGTAGAGTCCGAGGGACCAGAGGCGGGGCAGTACACAGAAAAAAGCCTAGTGTTATATGGCTTTTTTAATCTTTTTGTTTATATTTATTTTGTATTTGTTGCTGGACAATAATTATTTAGAAATTCATAGGTATCACTAATAACACACACAGCCATATTAAAATAAAAGTGGTTGGGTTCTATGATGGTTAATGGTAATGTTGGCGATCATGAATCTAAAGTCTGTTATTCTCCATTACGTCAGTATTTTTTAGCCTAAAAAAATTGTGGTGTGGTGTTGAAGCAAAAAGACTTCAAATTATAATCAGCTCTCCAATACCCTATAAATCCTGACAGACTTTCGGATTTTATGATGTAATATACCTTTCTTTAAAAGCCTATAAATGTCAGTATACTCGATTAACATGAACATTTATATAGGCCTTTCTCTCTGTGCATCCAAACTAGACAAGTTTAGTGGGGGAAAGACTTTCTGTGAAGGCTTAAAATTGCCATTTCGCCGCTTGTTGATTTCACTGCTGGTTGCTTCAAATGACATATTGGTGTCAATTAAAATGCATTAGGCCCAGAAATAAACCAGAGACAAAGGCAGGGAATAAACAAACAAGCCAAAGCGACCGAAACAATATTAATCATCAATTGCAAAATCTTTTTTAAATTTAACAAACAGAAAGCGAGAGCGGGACAGAGGCAGATCGCGAGCCAAACGCGTTTCGCGTCGGTGTTCGATCATGGCCAAATTTAAATCGTATTCGGCTATATGACAGAGAGCCCAGTCAGGGAAGGTAAGGTAGGTGTGTCTCGGCCAATTGCCAACGCGCACGCCACGCCACGCACACGCTCACGCAGCGCATTCATTAATGTTTTTGTTTGTAGAGATCAGCTGCGTCCAGTTCAGATCATTGGCAAGTTGTCGAACAGGTCGGCCTCCCCCAAAAACACAAAAAAAAAAATAAAATAAACACATGTCGCACCTCAAAGAGATCGATTAGCGCATGTATTTAAATCAGGCGATGGCGCTGCCGCTTACAATTAATTTAAGTCAGCGAATGCACTTGAAATTATGCTAAAACGGAGAAAAGTTAATTGGCCGTATGGCCATATTTACATATTTTGTATCTGCTTTTGTTGCCCGTCCACAGAATGATTAATTATTTGACAAAATACTGGTTTGTGAAAAGGGAAACAATTAAAGAGAGATTTGGGGGAAAACCCTCCGAAGATGTTTTGCCTATCAAATTTGTATAAATATGGTAATTTGGTATCACAACTAAGGAAAGGAGGCACTAAAAAATATATATCCAAATATATTTTATTCGAATTCGAAGAGGTATAAATATATTCTAGGAAAAATAGTTCAAAATGTCAGTAATTATATAAAATAATATATATATATTATATAAAATATATATCCAAATATATTTTACTTGAATTCGAAGAGGTATAAATATATTCTAGTTAAAAATAGTTCAAAATGTCAGTTATAAGCTAATAAAATATAGAGCCAAATATATTTCATTCGAATTCGAAGAGGTATAAATATATTCTAGTTAAAATAGTTCAAAATATCAGTTATGAACTTAGTAATAAGTTAAATTTTGGTGTAATGACACCCAAAGGTCACACTACAACCCACTAAATAAAGAAATATAACTATATCCCTAAGGTCACCCAATAACTTATCAGTGAGCAGCCTATTTTTTATTTTCTATTTCAAAATATAAAATGTAATTTCCCAGATCAGTTGCAAACATTTTGAGCATTTCAACTTCGAAACAGCACTAAAGCCATAGCAAAGGCAAAGCCATTTAGCAATCCTTGACTCCGAGTAAACCCAGCGCTATCTGGGATCTCGTTCAACACTTTTATATCCCTGCCACGAAATTCATTGGCAAATCTATCAGGTAGCCCACATGAGCTCGTTAACAACCCACAATTGAACAGCTTTAGACTTTGAAACTGGTTTCTGTCTCTCTCTCTGCCTCGAACTGTGATGTCACTAACCCAATTAGAAAGCAAGTACCGGCCACGGCAACCCGCATCCAAATCCGACAAAATCAAACCCTGAGCCGGGCCACAAATTGCTGCCATTAAATTTAGCCATAATAAATTACTTAAAATATGTACAACTGCAAAAGATTAAAAGCTTTAGCAAAAATACAAATTCATGCTTATTTATAGCAGTTTTAGTGAGTTTTTGTATGATGTTTTTGGGAAGCTTTTCGGTATGGCAAAAAAATTAATTAGGTCAGCAACTGTTTTTGTCATTTCTCAATATTATATTCATGTTTTCTGTTTTCTGTATGATTTTATTTTTTGCTTAAAGCAATTTTTCGTGAATGAATAATTTGCCGAGCCGCTTGGCAACAAAATTGGAGAAACAGACAGACATATAGCGCAAAATCGAATTGGCAAAAAATGGAAAATCTTTAGTTGTCAAGTACTGTTGTGTGTGTGGTGTGACAGTCGGACAGTTGATTGGCATATTTAGTTGTTGTGCAAAGTGGCACACGGACCATGGGCCAAAAAAATATATAATTGCTCACCCGAGGGGAGAAATTGTTTCGGTTAAACACGCCTTCTTTTGGACACACCTCCCTCCCACAAACATTTTCGAATAAAATTAAATACGCCGCCAGTTCCAAAGGTCGCCCAGACAGGGCAAGAAGGTCTAGGACAGAAGGCTGCTAGAGTTGAAAAACACTTGGCAAGGTTTATAAACTTTATTATATTGTGCCAAGTTTTTGTTTACTTTTGATCACCTTTTGTTTTGTTTTTGTTTTTGCTTGATTTATCATCATCAGATCGCACGTTTGCAAAATTAAAAGCGATTAAGAATACATTGAGCTTTATATTTGCTTTGCTTCCTGCATTAAACAAAAACGCGTTTTAATGATTTTTCTCGCCTGCTTGACTCGGAGAACAAAGACGGAAGATATTGCCTAGAGTTCATCGTATATGGCACAAAAGGTCAATATATCTAAGCCGCCATATTTCATACATATATATCCGCCCGAGTGGGGGATTAACCTAACGAACAATCGTTCAAATCGAACGAGACTTCGCTAAATGCTATTAATTTTACTTCGGTTTTTACTTAATCACAAACAGCAAAGCAAAACCTGTTTGTGACGTTCACGAAACTTGTTTAATATTTAACACTGCCCAGAGAGAAATAAAAGAAACATCGATTTCAAAGCCTGCAAATGTTGTGAATTAGAAAACATATTTTTTGGCAAACTTTAGCATTTTATTGTGGCTTTCAAGTTCCGCATAATGCAGGAAGCTGGCCGTCAAAGCAGCGAAAAGCAAATTAATTGCCTTGTGACTAGCCGATGATGCCTAATTATATTTGATATTGAGTAAAATTGTTTGGCAGTAAAATTGTTTGCTAATTATATAGCTAATATATATGAACACAAATATGTGTAGATTATTTAGACAGACACATATACACACCCCTCTTTAATAATCAAATGTTCTCATATTTAGCAATAATGAACGGAAAAACAGTCTTAAAAGCCATGTGAAGTGGCTGTCTCTTGGGGAATTTGAAAATTGTTGATAAATTGTGCACAGGCATAGATATAGAATATTCCCCAAAGTGTGCAGATTAAAGCCACAATATTCCCTAATGGTTTTTGGGTCAATAGATATTTTTTTAATTTGAATTAAAGAGCTTAGGAGCCAGAGTGTCGTTTACAGTACACTTTCCCCTAGCAACCGCAGTCAATTTTTAGCAAGTAGAGAGGTTTAGGGCAGAGCGACACTTTTCCCTAACAAGAGCAGGAGATGAGCTGTTTATATTTATTATTTAAAGTTTTATTTATAGTGTATGAATATTTTTATGGATAATAATTATATATTAATAAAAAAATAAATTAAAATAATATGATTTTCGAGATTATAGTATTTTTCATGAAGAATTTCGAATAGCTTCCGATATACGTGTGACGTTCTCCCAAAACTTGCTCTTAAACCCTGTCTATAGGGAAAATCAAAAGTTATTCTGTTCCTCTAGGCCCTAGGAACTTCAGAAAGAGGAGGGACAGGCAGCTCCAAAGTTTGCTGCACTTTGAAACTATGAAAATTGAGTGCGCTTGGCAACAGCAACTGTGCCTAGCTGGCAAACAAACAAACATAAATGAAAAATCAACTGCACCGGGTCTAGTAGTGAGTGTTCAATGTGTATATAGTATATATAGACATGTATTGGCGATAAAACTGACCCACTTTGGAGCCGCAATGCACGTACAAATAAACAAAAAAAAAAAAACAGAGACGGGCAAACTCGAACGACAATTGCAACTTAAACTAAAGGCTATCTCGCATTCGGGCGTCTGGCTACGAAATGTTGAATGTCTGGTCTCCGGTCCAGTCTCCAGAGTATTTAGTTTGTATTTCAGAAGCTTCGCGACAAGGGGACAGTGGAAAGTAAACCCGTTTCAACCTAGCACAACAAGGCTTACGTTGTTGCAAGTGCAAACTCTCGCACAAAAAGACCGAACTTCACACCCAATTGCGACGTCGCCGCCCACGGGATGCAACCTTGAAGGTGGAAAACAAAGTTCGATTCGTGGAACTTTGCTCTTCGCATGCCCCGCAATCTAATTGCAGTAACAATTTCCCGGTAAATTGTGGCATTTGTGAGTCATTAGGTAGCAAGTTGTGGGATGAGGTTCCAGGGGTGAGCTCATCGTTGGGTTTCCAAAATATTAGCTCATTGCAGGGCTACCTTTCGGTGTGTGCCACTTGTAATAAACACAAGCCCCGCACGCTTTTCCCACCGCCAACTGTCGGCTTGCATTTCACGCGAATTGAAAGTCGCCGACCTCGATGGAGTGGGAAGATACAATACAAAAGGCCAGAATCGGATTTCATCGCGTTCTAAAGAAATCTCTTCTTGGGATTTCGTGTTGAACGTGGTCTCCTCATGTATTACAAAAGCGCCAGAGATCATCATCATCTGGGGCATTGTGATACTGCAACAGCTCGTTGTGACGCAATTCGATTCTGAATAGATGACGTCAGCACGGTGGCTGTGACAGAGTTCAGTTGCATGACATTTAATGGGCTCTAGGGATGGTAATAAATCATGAAGATATGGAAAATAACTTAATATTAGAGTAGAACTTTCTACTTGTGAGAGAGAGATGTTTAACCATAGATTTGTTTTTTGTCTAACGATCGATAAGAATCGATATAAATCGATGAATCTCTTTTATACTCTAAATGATATGACACTTATCTAAATATCGACGTATTTAATCGATTACATATGCGATAAACAATAACAATCGACATAACATTAAAAACCTGAATTCATTTTAAGAATTAAAATGTTATCAATATATTCCTTTAAATATTCTCTTCATATATTTTACTAACCAATATTTTGTATTATTTTCTAGAACCCTGCATAGACTTTTACTTTGTTCCTATACTAGATGCTTATCGAGTAATTTCCAAACAAAGTATAAAGGACAAGAGCCAGGGTCTGCAATCACCAGGCTATTCCAGGTCATCTTCGTCCTTTGTTCGATTTGTTCGTGTTTCGAGTCAGGTCACGAGACCATCGCCAGAGCTATGACTACTATGAACTATAGACCAGACCAGATCGACTGATAGACACGCAGTGCCAACGGCAGCACAGCGGGAGTCTCGGTGGCGGTGCCACGTCTAATTAGTACTTAACTGGCTCGAACCGTGTGGTTTGGGCTTGGGTCAGAGTGACCGACTGACTGCCTTGCTGACCAACTGACGGTATAGTATCGATTCTGACGTCAATTGTTTGAAAATTGCGGTGCTCATTGTCAATGCAATTAGAGGTTCTGAACGAATAGATCATGATACGACCAGAGGTGGAAAACGACGCCTGCACTTACTTAAGCATTAGCTATAGATACTCTGACAGACCTGGGAACCTTGAAGGAACCGATTTGGACATATGTGATCCCAAGTAATCATGTAAGAGATCACGGGAAAGACCACGAGCCAAGGCACGTGGCCATAACACGCTTTTGTGTCCCAGAGAAGATAAACACCAGACAGAGCCCGAGTCTAAGCCCGATGTTTACCCATCCTGTAGCAGATTCTTGTGGTATCGCTATGTTATTCTTATCTCCCGATTGTCTGGCTGTCTTGGCAAAGTAAATTATTTAATACTATTCTTCTCTTCGGACTTGTTTTCCCACTTCATTCCAGTCGGCCAGAAACTCCCCACACTTGCACAAATATCGGTGGTAAAAACCCAGCACAACCCGCTAGAGTCAATGTGTTTTTGATATTTTTTATCTTATCTGTCATGCTTTTTATGGTCTTGTTTATGGGTTCTGCACTTTTTTCCACAAGAAATGTTGAAAAATAAAGCCAAGGCATCATTATGAGGCGACGATGGGGGCTCGACAAAAGCCAAGCCATTCGATCCCCGCAGCGAGCGAAATAAGGCTCCATAAATGTCATTAAGTCATTAAGTTGTCTTAACATTTCGACTCCTCATCGTTATCTTGTTGTTTTTCACAACTTTTTCTTGATTATTTGTCTACGAAATTTTTTGGCTTTATGATTTCCGATTTGCTAAGAAAGCTCGTTGAGAAACAAAACACTTTTTAATGGGCATTGTAAATATTTGCAGTCAGAAATGATAAATGGGGGAGGGGTTGTAATAAAAAGTAATAAATTAATCAGGAAAGGCATTCCTTTATTATAAATATATTGTGCGTGAGACCTTCATCGCATACCGAACCCCATAATCATAAATACTATGAAGAACCATCAAGGTTTTGCTTACAACTCTTACCTTGCCTAGCGGTTAGTATTACTAAAGTCTAGACTGGCTATTCCAGCTGATAAGTATTATGTGCTCTGCTGCCTCTGCTTTAATTGTTTGTGCCAGTTCAAATCAATTATTAAATATTAGTATAACCTAAAAACCTTATCAACGGACTCGAGTGTGAGCGAACGACCTAATCATAGGCGCCAAGTCTTCTATTGTTTTTTTCTTATATTTTTCTGCTTCAATTGGAATTAGTTTTCTTCTTCGATTCGAAGAAATATAAAAAGTCACAGAGATTAGCATACAATTTGGAGCGTGTGAGTGGCTGTCATGTATTCCTTATAGAGTATATAGCCTGCTCGGTTGATAATGAGGGCTCTGCCGTCTTTAATCGCCTGTCCTGCGCCTTCTTATCATCATTTCAAGGCGTAATCATTAAGTAAAACAATGAAAAGAAGTGACGTCACCGAGATCTTGTTGCCTTGATTGATAAGTGATACAAAAAAAAAAGAATGATTGTTTAAGGATGCGAAAATCACACACTTCCGCCTACAGAAAGGGAGGTGCCTCATTTATTATTTGTTTGGCTTTATTTTTATGTACTTTGCGCGCCTTTGTAAAACAGGAAAAGGCTGTCGGCTGTGGCGGTCATCTAGAAGAGACTGCTGCAAATAAATTACATTTTTATTTGACGGGCCTTTGTCTAAAAAAAAGTCATCTTTTTCTCCGCCCACCGCCATGCTAACGTGACTCAAGTCAAGGAATACGCCAAAAACCGCAGTCCGCAGTCCGCAGCCCGTAATCCGCCATATGGCCCAACATTTTCCCTACGTGACAACTGAACTGAATGGGTTTAAGAGTGTATATATATATATCTGGCGAAAGGAGATCAAAAAAGAGGAAGTGTCCTAAAATATGAATGATATGCGACATCTGGCTGAGGTTAGAGAACTTTCTCGAACACCCGAATGCGGCTACACCTGGTGGCAAGTGTAAACGGAAATCATGACTTTAAGTGTCTAAAGAATGGGATCATGTTTTCAATTGTCGAAATTCTAAATAATTAAAAGATAATGAAAGGCGGAGCTTTGTCTGGCGGTGTCACAAACACAATTCAATTTTGGTGATTGCGTGTTGAGTAATTACAATAATTATCGCAATGCAAACACATTTCTTAGTTCTTATTTTTATTGCAAATTTGTTGCCCTTACTTGTTCATGAATTCTCAAACAGTTTATGGCTTTTTTGAAGTGTTGGCGGGAGATAAGGGCGAGCGAGTCGCACAGTGAAAAAAACTGTCTTCCATTTGGTAAACAAGAGAAAAAGCCTGATAAGCCAGCGAGGAAGGGAGCTAATAAAAATATCACAAACAGCCCCCAAAGTCTCATATAAAAATGTATATTGTTCTCTTTTTTCTGCCCCCCATTCAAGGTCAAAAGCAACAACAAGAGCAGAGGATTTAAACGCATAAATTGTGAGGCACAAACAAAAGTTAAGACCAGACCCCGAGGCTGAGGACTGAGGAAAATGTCTGTGGGGAAAATACTCGTACTTTCACAAAGAGAAAGAGAGGGAAAACGTTTCTAGGTGGCTAGAAAGGAATTCGAAAAGAAAAAGAAGAGAATCGAAATGAAATGCGTTGGTTGGCCCAAAGAAAGTGGCGGCGAGAGCAATTCAATTGACCCAAATGACCATTATGGGTGGCAGGCAAGCTCCCAGCTCCAAGCTTCAAGCTGCAAGCTGCAAGCTCCAAGCGGCTACTTGCTGCTACTGCTACTGCAACTGCCATCGGAATTGCCACAGAGGCAGCGCCAGTATCTCTCAATTGGTTTTCGTGGAAAAGGAAAAGTTGATTGACTTTAAATGAGGCAAAATCAAAAAGCATGCTGCAGTTGCAGCAAGTTGCCACTACGTTAAATGTGTCATCAAGTTCCGCTTCGAATTTTCTATTAGCCGCGATACTTTGTATAATAAATAAAGATCAAGATGAATTATTGATGTATCGGTATGATAAATTCATTAAAAAAATTGATCTGACTTTAGAGGTTTTTCCCAACTTTTTTAAAGACCTCTGTATTTTTTTTACATTAATAGTTGGTTACCCCATTTAAGGCTCTTATATACAAATATTGTTTAATCGAATACTGGCTGTAAAAACTACAATAAAAAGTTTATTAGGGTTGGCAACAATCCGAGCAACAAAGAAAATTGGTTTTCAGCCAGCTGAAATCATTGAAGCTTTTATTTTAGCCGATTACAGGCTCGATAGCTCGATTGCTAGATTGCTCGATTGCTCGATTAGATTTCAAAAACACTTGAGAACCAATTTGATTATTCGCCGTAAATCATGAATATCAATGTCTTTCCATTCATAGCTATCGCCACAGTTCATTTCAGTTCATTGAAGAAGATACTCGAAGAAACCAATTGTCATCATCTTCTTGCGAATCTTCATTGTTTTGAGAGTCTTGTGCTGGGCTTTAAGTGGGTCTAAATATAGAATCCAACCATTGAAATGCATGCCATCTCAGTGCGCAGCAAAATTCAATTCAATTGAACTAAATTTGTACTTCATGTACATCAGCTGAGAATGAACGAGGAGGGCCACTTGATTGAATTGTATCTTTTTCTGCTGATGGCGCCCCACTCGAGCATCTTTCAGATGGGCATTTGTACTTCTTCTGGGTGCTATTTATGGATGTTCAGAGACTTGAGACCTTGCCTAATCGAGATTAAGAACTGACCATCGAGAGTACGCATCCTTGGGTTCGAAAAACAACGCCTGTTGTCACGGTCAAAAGTTCAAAAACGTTTGCTTCCAAGTTCCATGACGTCCCCTCCTTTTTCTTTGATAAGAATTATTTTATGACAACTTTGGCCCATTATAAAGATTACGGATTTCATGTTTTTATTCGCATTCTTATCATTTCATGGCGCTGCGTATATTTTATGACTGACGGTCTTATTTATAAATGCCTCTGATATAAAACAATTAAGAACTGAAGTGTTGAACTTACCATTGCCTGTTCGATTTTGTTGTCAATCGCAACTGCACTTGTTCCAGATGCACTGCAATAAATGAATTGGAAATAGAGATATTAGTGGGTTTGATATATATAAAAAGAGTACATAAAACTTCGGTCTCTCGCATATAATGCCTTCAATCGAATAAAAAGTTGATAGCGAAATAGCTAAGCCTCCAAAGCCAGTATTTAATAGCCTCATCATAGCCTAGCCGTCTCCCCATTTACCACTCAATTAAAAACAAATCATACAATTTTTAGTTGCCATTTCCGAACGTCTCAAGAGGTTTGGGCCCAGACGATGCCAAAGGCCTTCAAATGGAAGTTATTTTCGGCCACCTGACCTTGCTGATGCCAGACGAAAATTGAGGTCAATGTGACAATAAAACTTCCTCGACTTAAAGTTGGCAAAAACGAAAAAGAGCCCAATAAATCGCCGAATAAAACTCGCAAATCTCCCCATCTAATTGCAATGCCAAATGAGCAATTAAATTGTCATAAGACCAAAGTGAAAGATGAATGGCACGGAAAGTCTTCAGCTTATTTTTTTTATTGAATTTAAATCCGATTTAATGAATTTTATGCAACCAAGCGTGTTTTTAATACTCCTCGAATGGATCAATCAAAAACAGTTTGGCATAATTCCTTAATTGCCGAGTAGTGCAAGCAAAAGTGCAAATTATAGCATTGTTCGAACGATCGACTGGCATCAAATTATGCAACCATGGCGAAAACTAGAAAAAGCGCCCAACTAACTATCAATAAAGCCAACTCAGCCATTTGCCAAGCCCCATAAGGTATTACATAAAGAAGTATATGAGTAAACATAAACTGGATTTTCGCCTTTATGTTCTAAAAATCTATTGGCTTGTTTATACTGCAGCTTTCAGCGCTCACCTTGAGGTTAAGCGAGACTCAAATGTTGCCGGTAAACCAAGTTGTTGCCGGTTTTTGAGACTGGCTTTTAACAGACCTTTCAAGGACATCGTAAAAAGCTAAACTGCCAAAAGATTGTTTGCTTCTGGCCGTTCTCCCAGTAACTCCATTTATCATTGTCTTAGCTTCTAATAAACTACATTTGAAATTCGAACAATGAACTCCCCGGCAACCCACATATTTTCTTTCAGTTCATGACATTGTATGTGGATTTCTTTAAATCGATTTGGGGCTTTTTTCCCTGTCTATCATTTATCAAACAATATGGGGTTCATTGTGGTTCAAAAATTCTTGCCACACGCAATAATTTCTAATTATAGAAATGGCAAGATACTGTGGGGTAGTGTGTCATCACATTAGATGGCTTAAATGGATCATTATGTATGTAAGCACAGAAGTAGTGAGTCAGTTCAAAAGGTTACTCATAGGGAGTTGCACAATTATAATTACATGAATTACTTAAATATTTATTATAAAGAAAGCAAAACCAATTTTCAGAACATTATTTTGTGGGTAGAATTTCATAAATGTGTAATATTTTATATCTTCCATGCTTAAATTATATTTAAAAATATTGCATCCACAAATTTCTGCTCCTACTTCCACGATTAACACATCTTCCAGCAGCTTATTTTTTTTACTGAAATGCCTTTCATTTAAATTGGATTTCGACTGCATGAAAATGGAGTTGCTGTGTGCAAAATAATTAAAGTCAGGCAAGTCTGGGGCTGAGCAATAAAGAATGAAAAGAGGGTTTCGCTTTTTAATGGGCTCGGACGGGCAAACTTCTGATTTACTCCTGTGAGTCAGCCGACAAGGACGAAAGGCGAAAAGTTTCTTAACCTGCGCGAGAGGAGTCAAGGGAACGCACAGAGTTTATGACTTTCTATATAATCTTGAAACGACAGGGGAAGCCGGGGAAAAGTAAAAGTAACGCCATTGCATCCAGACAGATTGAGTGCAATGACTCATGTCGTGACTTTTGTTCTCTTTCTTTGGGCTATGGGCACAAAAACAAAAGCCAGAAAAGTAAAATAAAATAACAATTATTCGCCAATGTCATTGCGGACACCGGTCAATGGCGTTTTTATTTAAATGGGCGGAGTTTTTTTCGGGGAAATCTGTTTTTTTGCATGGCAATTAACTTTAATTTATTCGATAATGATTCCGTGAGAGTAAATTGACTAAATAACATACTCAATTATATTGAAGTAAAAAAAAAATTTAATTCAACTGTTTGAAATGGAAATTTGCTTAATAGAGATGACACAGAAACATAATTTAAACTGAAAGTGGGGAAGAACTATTTATTCAATTAGAAGCAGGTTAAAGCAGTAAAGCCGCTTCAACAATAAACGGATTTAAATGTGCTCTGCAAGAGATTTATTCTAGGCATTTAAGGTACAGGTTCTCCCCACAGAACTAGGCAATCTTTCCCAGCAGGAGGCAGCATCATAAT
Organism: Drosophila pectinifera; assembly: GCA_008042775.1. Taxonomy (NCBI): domain Eukaryota; kingdom Metazoa; phylum Arthropoda; class Insecta; order Diptera; family Drosophilidae; genus Drosophila; species Drosophila pectinifera. The sequence continues at coordinate 37,678 of VNKC01003264.1, forward strand.
TAGAGAGATGTTTGTTGTTTTGCTTCGTTATCATCTCACCAGGTGTTATCAGCATGTAGCCACATCAAAATAAAATATTATGAGACCCCAGAGGCAACAACAGTTTCCGAAAACAAACCAAAAATAAAGAAGGGCAATAATGAGCACTTAATATATGTAAGTGCGTAAGAAGGCACAAAATCACGTAAGCGGCAACAAATTAAAGCAAAGGCACCCAAAAAAACAAAACAACACAAAAAGCGAAGAAAAGGGAGAAAAAGCGAGGGAAGAAAGTGCAAAGTTTATTTAAGTTCAAGCGCCGACATCGAACGCTCATAAAAATAACCATGATGTCACTTATTTATTTGCTTTTTCACCGCTGTGACGATGCTTTGTCTTAATTCGAAGATTATTTATACAAACTTTTCAATACGATTTCTGACCGATTTTTGTTTACCTAGTCCCAGATTGGGTTTTATTTATCAGATCACGTGAGAAAGGTTTTAAGTTCTAGGAGAACCGCAAAATGTGTCACAAAAATTAAATTAATGCCAGATAAACGAAAAGTAATAACATAAAAAACTGTGGAAGAAATATTCAGATATTGGAAAGCTTTAATTTGTACTTTTGAGCTTTTATTATTGATTTCACAATTCATTAAAATTCGACCTTCCTCGTCTTTATCTATACTTGATTTAAGCTCTACGTTCTTTCCCTTTTTCATAATTTAAAACGCAAGCACCCTATATAAATATAATTATTTATGCTATACGTAATCTGGAACTGCTTAATTATTTTTTTCGCTTCTCATTTCATTTTCTTTTTCTCTTTTTCGCCATTTTCAGACGGCGCCACCTCGAACGTGCCACTTTTCCTCTTCGGAAGGCACTTGTTTTGACTGGCAATTGCAGAAAAGTCGAATTACAAGACGTCAATTGCAATGTAAACGACCCACCAACTGGCCGGGGCTTGTTTTGTATCGAAATCAAGCGAATTGAAATTAATCGAATCCGATCTGTGAATGAAACTCTGGCCGACTGCCAGGTTAATTCCTTGGTGCGTGTCGCTGCTCTTTGACATTTTCTCCTACTGGCTATTTTCAGGATATTTTCACTCAAATATCAAGATACGTTTGTTTATTTTGCGCATTTCCGAAATTTTAAACTTGCGGATGTTGACATGGGCTTTCGTCAATCGTCGATTCTCCCTAAAATAACAAATGGCTCTTCGCAGCACTTTTTCTGCACGCTGACTCGACAAAATCGAATACAATGCAGTGTAAAAAACAGATATTGGGAATTGTTGTCATGCTGTTGTGCTGATGTAAGCGAACCCACGGAAATTCGTGGCTTCAAGAGAACTTGGCATACATATTTATGCCACATTTCCCCCTCGGTTCCAACGATGACTTCCCGTCCCATTTGGCGAAGTGTTTATTTGCATTCGAGGAGGGCCTCAAGACCCGGGAACGCCGAGAGTACAACGAGTCCCCCTCGAGTGAGTTCGAGGGGACAGTAGTGTTTACGACTCCAGGAAGTTGGCGGGCGAAACCAAAACACATCGTAAAAACTGTTTGGCAAAATAGTGAAAATAAACAGCCAGATAAACGGGAAGTCAATTGTAACAATGTCTTAGGGGCAAGAATGAAAGTATTGTGAAACTCAGAAATCAAAGAATATGTTTAGAATTTAGTTACATTTAAAATAAAGTTCTTTAAATTCTAGAAAATATTTTATGCGATGCAAGACAAGGGTAGAATGTTATGGTAATTTGTTATAACATTATTTTTATAGAAATATAAAAAATATTCAACAAATCCCATTAAATGAAAATGGGAATAGTATTTTTCACAACTACCTATTTTTCCAATATGTATTCTTTGTGCTGCTTTCATCTATTGCTTATATATTCTATATTCGCACGCAGATCACAAAGAACGCTTTTCTACAAAGCAAACAAAGAGCAACAAAGCACAACTATAAAAATGAAATCATAAAAACTCAGGTCTAAATAATAAGGGAAATATAAAATAAAGAAAAACACACACATCATTTGGCCCTGACCTAATTAAATTCAATATGATGAATATACGCAAAAAATACAAAATAAATACCTATATATAGAAAAGGGTTCACAACACAAGAAAAGCAGGCGCCTGCCTGGGCTTAAAGCAGAGAGTCAAAAAACAGAGTAAATTAAAGTCTTGTTCAAGTCCAAGACCGGTTCGTTTTACCGCCTTACTGTAGAGGAAGCCTTAAAGTGTCTGAAAAGCCAGCAGAAAGGCGGCGAAACCGCCGAAGAAATGTCACCAACTTGGCAGGCTTCACAGCCGGAGGCGCGTGCTCCTCCGGCCCCACCTCCTTGGATTCCTCCGGATTCCCCGCATTCCCGTTCCAAACTAATGCAACTTTTTTGCAACAAGTTGACTAACTGGACGTAACGGACAAAAAAAAAATGAGGTCAGCGCAAAAAATAGTATTTTATCCAGCTAACGATGCGTTGGCCCGTTTTCCCGATGATGTAAGGCCCCCAAACACAGGAAGCGGGCAAGTAACCAGTCTTGAACATATAATTCGATTATACGGTACCCATTTGACGTTATAGCTTTGGTTATGGCATGGGATTTGTATAAGAAAATTAATAAGAGATAAGACTTTAAATTTTCGTCGCGAGAAAGGTATTTTTTTTAAATACATTTTCAATTATTTCATTTCAACGATGTTTCTAAGAGATCTAGTGAATTTCTATTATCTCAAGACCCTTACACGTAACTATCCCAACTATGACTACCCTATCAGACCTATCCCTTATGGAGCTCTTATTCAACCCGAACTTCGTTACCAGATATAATTAGAGCGCAAGGCGCCGCCGTCTTATCCAACCGATAAATATTATTGTGTGCATAAGAAATCAACCGCAGACCATCTATATTTATTCTCGCTATATTCAACTTAGCACCTTGCGAGTCAATTTGCCATCGGATGCGGTATCTGATACAAGAGCAGCGGCCCAGCCAAGCATCTGGGTTGCCAGGCAACAGCGTATATAATATGGGAGGCATTATGGATCATCATGATGTCTGGGGGTTCGCTAATTGGCACCCTAAGCGGAGAATCACATCATCTGTCGTATCGGAAGTGTATATTGTTGGCATCTATTTATAGGCACCTTGTCAATTGTCGTTTGTCTGAAGTTCTATTTATTTTTTTAGCTACCGAGTTCACACAAATTTGCTTAAATTAGCTTACAACCAATTTGTCAGTTTGGGATAAATAGACATTGGAGACGAGCCTAATATTAGTCACTGGTTTCTCAATCATCAGGTGCTAGATATATCACCATTACCCGATTAGATAAGAGCCAGTGTGAGATATATAATAGTAATTTTAAAAACAGTAATCTTCATAAAAGAATCTAAAAATAAATCTGAAAGATTTCCATTCCCACAAATAATTCCATTAAGATATCTCTGGTCGCAAAGCTTAAAATACATACTTATCTCCTACCCTACATTCATATTTTATCCTCTTATAAACAGATCCATAAAAGGTGCCACCTACTAGCTTAACTTAATCAAACTCTCTCCGGTTAAAGCCAGACCGAAAACAATGTAATCTCAAAAGCTTGTCAACAAATGTGTAAAGAGCTGCTACTGTTTTCCTCAAACACACTGAGATCCCTAGCAGAATATACTTTATCATGGGATTATCTCCGCCTCATGGGTTTGTTACCAACTTATCTAGCTAGTCATTGCTTTCCCACAAGCTATATGCCCATACATTTTTTTAATTAATTTAATTAAAAGGAAACAAAATAACATTTTGCAATATTAAATATTATTAATAATCCTTATATTCGGCTTATTCCGATATACCGATTGGCGCTCTTATCGCATACTCACTCGGGCAGAAAGTAATCGATATATTTCATAACGACTTCACGAACGGGATCCTGTTGCTTGCCCGAAATACTTGGATACATATCGAAATCCATTGTGCCGCTAGTATTAATATTATTATTATTATTGCTGTTATTGCTGCTTGTTTCTGTTTTCATAATCGATATTACGGTACTTGAACGCGATTCGTTGACCGTACGGATATTCGATATTTACAGTCTAAAAGTCTTCAAAACGATATGTATTTGTTTTACTTGTTTTTGATTTGAAGTTTTGTTTGGTTTTTTTGTTTGCGGAGGTCGCAGCTGCTGGGAATTTTTAGTTTTTGTTTTTCTTCTCACCGCTACTGCTTCTTCTTATTATTATTATTAGATATACACACACACGCACAGGACTGGTTTCTGTGTGTGCACAAACAACAGTTAATTGGGTTCTCTCAATTTTCCCCAGCTTCCCTTGTAATGAGTTTCACTTGCAATTACACACAAATACACATGCAGTTTAGGTGTGCTTTGTTATTCAGGCCTTTCTGTAGGCCGTTTTTATGTTTTTAACACTGAAAAACAAACAAAACAACGAACTAGGGAGCTCTTTTATTTAGGTGCTCAGAGAGAGTTTAAATGCGGTCTCTCTCTTTCACTCTCTTGCTGAATTTGTGTTCTTTTGGATATTCAGCAACTCCGCCTCTCTCTTGCTCTAACTATTTGATCTGTCGCTCTCTCTTCCTCTCACTGAGTGAAAATGTCAAAAATGCGCGCGAGACGTTTTTTCGCCTTTTTCTCTCGGGCTTTTAATATTCATTTAAGTGTCTGGCTAACGAACACTTTTGCCAATTGTTTGGCCGTTTTTTTAAACAATTTATTTAGCTTTTGTTCTTTTTCGATTGTAACTTTATTCTCTTGCTCTTTCACTCGCACACACGCACACGGATTGCAACGCAGACTTAAAAACAGAAAACGAGATTTTTTTAAAGGCGGTCTTCGCCTAAATCACACAATTAACAATTGAGCAACGGAATAAAATAAAAGCCCAAGCGACAAAAGCGATGCAAAGTTTTAACTTTGGCTTCTAGGGGATTTTCGTGTTTGCATGGAAAGAGCTACTCAACATAACTGAAAATGTTGACGTCGTCGCCGCCGCCGCTGCTGTTGGCCGCAGTCGCCGACGCAGTCGCTGCCTCTGGTGCAGAGAGCAAGAGAGCTGAACATGCAGCAGCAATAAAAACAACATCAGGGGATCCCAGGTTACAGCAGCTTTTGGTGGTGGCTTTTTTGAAGTTTTGAAGTTGGATGGAGTGGGAGAGAGTGCGCGTGAGAGCAAGAGTAGGTGAGTTGTTTTTGCATTACTGAAGTTGGCTGGCAAAAATGCAGAGAGAGGAAGCTAAAGCAAAGCTTAGAAGCTAAAGTGGAGCTTGCAATCAAAGGACATTAAATCAGGAATATTATGAAAAGAAAAAGCAATATACAAAAGTAACTATTGATTATAATTAGCAAATAAAGAACCCCTTTTTATTTATGATAATAATTTCTGATTTGCCAAAGTAATAAACGGGTTTCTGCATATCGAAATGTTAAAAAATAAAGCAATTAAAATTGAAAAATATAATGAAGATTTGTTTTTATTTGTTAAATTCAGGCAAAGGTTGCAGGAGCTGCACTTTATCATAGGTATCCACTGTACCTGCTCACTGTGCTTGTGATCTTTATTACGGTGGAAACCCTTTATCGAGAGCGATTCGATACGATATTACCATGGCCGTTGCGCGGTCCACGTTTTCCTTTGGCTCGTGTTGAAAGCAAACAAAAAACGCATGAAAAATAAACAAACAAGAGATATAAACACACAGAAGACATGGGGGGAAACAGGAAAAAAGGAAAAACAGACAAAAACACAAACGAATCTTGCATTAATTTATGAAGCGGAGAGGAGTGATACCAACTCCCGCTCTCTCCCACACAGGCGCACACACACACATGAAAGGTAAAAAAGCAATATGGCTGCTTTTTCGAAAGCTTTTAGCTGAATTCCAGATACAGAGAGAAAGAGAAACCATACAACATTTTGTCAGCAGAAGAGAGCAAGAGCGCGCGAGTCACAGCGAGAGATAGTGAGAGAACGCGCGTGGTGTAACGGCAAAAGAACTTTTGAAATCCAGTGAAGCGATGCAGCAGCAGCGGCAGCAGCATCAGACGACGAAAAGAGACAGCAAGAGGCGCTCTCTATGCCACTTGACTATGACAAGTTGCCACGTTGAAGGCTCAATAACCCGTGTGCTAACTGTATAATAGTAACCCACCATCGTCATTCCACCACTGCGCGGCTCCAACACAACCACCCACCAAACCCACCATCAAGAACCGAGACTTGATTATTTTCTCATGCTGTTGCTTTGCGGGATATGAACGATTTAAATATGTATATTGATGCGAATCAGCTGATTTTTATTTTGGTTCACGGGGTGACGATGTCTCTGGGTGGTTCCTACTTTAGGTAAACAAGATTCAATTGAAAATATTTCATTGTTCCGAAAATAATACTATGATTTTCTAGTGTTTACCCATAGTAAATACAGTTGATTTGACAAATACCAATCAAAAGGCTGCTGTTTAATAGAATTTACTTATCTGATTCCTCACTCAACGTGGCTTAAAACGTTTTTGAGCTGTGTAAGCTTACCACTCCGCCAATGGATAAATAAATTACATTTATTTAAAACCAAACTCACCTGCAAGAAAAAAGAGAAATATTCATTAATTAATTAGGTCAAGTCAAATTAAACTTAGTTTTAATTTTCACTATGGATATCTAAGCTTAGCTATATCCGCGTTTTCACGCATCTTACTCTTCCGCAATTTTACAACATTTTTTGGTAGCTTTTTCTAATTTTACGACTTTTGCAACACCCCGACGAAAGCTAACGGATTTCGAAATCGCATCGAAATTTTTCGAGAAAATTGGTGTCGGTCACGCAATGGAAATCCAAGTAAAGAAAATCGAAAAGAGAAAGAAATGTGCGTAACGATTGCGTTGTAAATGCTGAATTTACATCAAGAAATTAAGTGAATGTAGGAGAAGTTAGCACGAGATGAAAAATCCTTTAATATGAAACGTTGTAAGTATTAAAATCCAAGATTTAGAGATAGAACCCAAGCTAACTTAGGGATGGTCTAAAGTTGACTCTAAACTATCGATATAATATAATAAAATATAATACGAACCCCTGGCTTTCTTATATACCCGGTGTATCTCTTTTACTTCCTTTACGCTGCTGATCCAATTTACCTTGATTTCCTTAACCCCATTACTTGTGTTTAACCGCTCCGCTTCGAAGGAAGCCACAACAAAGTAAAAATCTCAAAAATATGCAAATTACTTGGGTAAATTGATTTTTTTTTTCTGTTTTCGCACAGTCAAAAAAAGCACAAAATGTCAACAAAAGCGATATTTGGTATTCATAGCGGCGACGACGAGCAGCGTGTGCCAAGCCCCAGCGAAAATTATAAATATACATAAATGGTACAAATGTAACTCAGTAATATCCATTGGATACACCGAACCAACCCGCTAATGAGTGTTATTTTATTGGGTAGTAAACAGCTGGGCGGCTGTTGGTTTTTCGCACATAACAACATCAACAGCATATCATTGTGTAAATCGGAATCGGGCCACGCCCCAACAATTAGCGAAGGTCCCCTCTGTATTTTCGAAAACCCCAAGAGATCCGATCCGATTCGATTTGCCAGTTGGCAGCATGTTGCCAGCCGGACTTAGTTCGGTGGGCTGAAAACAACAATTGTGTAACTTAAAACAGTGTCTAACTGTGAACATAAAGATAGATGGATATTTCCAGGCATTGTTGCTTTGTTGTTATGAAACCCAAGACCCAACATACAACAACGAACAGCCCAACATTTAATCGGTTGGCTTGAGGCGCCGCCGTCTTGGCCGCATCTCTCTATACTCTTTTACGAGGTCCATTTATAATATTTATTTGACTGTCTTAATGATTTCTATATTTGTAGCTGAAGTATTTAAGTAATTCGTTTTTAGGGTAGGTAATTATCCAAAATCTACTCTTTAGGTATTTTAAAGGGTTTCGCTTTTGTATTTTAAGGTATTTAGATTAATGAATAATTTATTTATTTTTTAGCTCTCTATCGGAAAAAATTCCAGAGTATACAAGGGCCGAATTATCCACTTGCATTGACATTAGAATTCCCAACCGGGTCTATCTACAACCTCATAATAATTCATCTGAATGTTGAGGTGGGTCAGTAATCGACTTTAGATTTAATAATAAAAATCTTTAAGGAAAGAGACTTCAAATCTCGCTGAATAAATTCCCTTAATTTTTGTACATCCAAAATCGTGAGGTTGGCTCGGCGGTTTTTTTTTTTTGCTTTTGTTACTTTCATTTTCAGAGTTTTCCAGGCAATGGCAATTTAATGCCAGGCTGCAAGTCATTAGGTGGTGCCTGCACCACTCTAACCCGGCTCGAAGGTGCCCCCGCGACCCGAGTTCGCTGAAAAGCGAAAGGCAGACTCACGTCAAGTTCAACCTTTGACCTCAGACATCTGCCGCTGCCGCTGCGGCTGTGGGTGCGGGCGGGGGCGGTGAGTGTTAAAAGCCCAACAAAAGCAGTTGAACACTGATTAACCACTCGAGTGTTTTCCCCTCTAATTTCCACTTGACATGTCAATCCCACATTAATTCGAGTTGAGTGTCAGGCAGCAGTCATTAATAAATATATATATATATACCATTTCTGGCCGACATTGAGCTTTTTATTTGAAGAAGAAAAAAGAAATTAAGAGCAAAATGGCATGCTACCTAGTTTTCAATTGGTTTAAACACACTAAACACGTATATAATATTATTAAAGTTAAATGCCCATTTAAAATTTCTTTGTAATTTCTCTCTTAATTGGTTTTTGCTCAGCTTCCTTGGGAAAAATTCCAGCATCAAATTCCGTCATGCGTTTTAATTAAATTTGTATGCAAATCGCAGGCAGCGACTCCTCCTTTAATTTAAATTTAATAAGAGGCAAAAAGATGTTAAGGCTGACTCCGCTGCGGTCTTTTGCCTTTCACTCACGCACGGCTGGCGACGTCGTCAAGAGACGCAAATTGAAAAGATAAATAATGATGTTACTCATAAAAAAACAAATAATAATGATAAACAAAAAATTTAGGGGAGAAATCGGCGCTTGATATTTACTGGATACTCTGTTAAAATTATTTTTACTTAAATTTGTAGCACTGATTGATGAATTCTTACTTGAATATTATAAATTATTTATTTAAGAACTCATAGAGTTATTTTCTTCTCCTGAAAAGTGCCTAGGATTACTTAAAAGTGCCTAGCTATTGATAAATCTTCTTTAAATTCTTCATACCCTTCCCAATCGTATTTATCCTCCAGATATCTTAAATGACATTCACTGCGAGTGGAAGCCAAATGTCCCATTAGCCAAACTCTTCCCTTTCATCTCCGGGAAGTGCGTGTGCTGGGTGTGCATGGATATATCCAAATATAGACTCCAAGTACTCATAAATCTTTCAGCAATTTGTTCGTTTGATGGCTGACGTCATGTGTTCGTTTGGCGGCGTTCACTGAACATTGAAATGTTTGCACTCTGCGTATTTATCTTTTAATTGAGTCATAAAGTCAACGCAGAGCCGAAAAGCGGGCCACAGCCGAAAGATGCAAAGTGGAAATATTTACAGTCAAAATACGATCAGTTGTGGCAATAAGCAAAGATAAGTAAAGTGACGTCAAGAAAGAGGAATAAACCATAAAATGAACTCTGTGGAAACGCTCAGAAAAAGGTGGGTAAACTTAACCAAGCTGCAAGGTTGTGGTCACACCTCCCCTAAGTGAATTGATTTTCGATTTATATTTCAGACAGACTGGCGACCGTGGTAGACCCTATATGCATCATCGTCATATCGCCACAGACATCAGAGCTCGTGGCAAGTGTTTTAGCGTTATTAAATCTATCTAGTATTTATGACTCGCCGGCTAACGTAACTTAACCGCAGTCGGGTAAACAAATCAACACGTACAACTAGCACATTATAGGGTATAGTATATATGTATGGCTTAAGCTTATATATAGCATTACCATATAGCACTATCGCTTGACCGGCCGCCGCCGACTATCACTCGTGTTTCACGTGCTAATCTTGTAAGTGGCGCGGGGGACATATGGAAATGGAAATGGAAACGTGTTTGTGCAATCAAATCAATCCCGAGTTGAGAGCCATGATAATGCCAGACACAGCCATCGACGATTACGGATAGAGAATTATCAATTTATAGTTCTTTCTATTCCTTGTTAGTTTTGCAATGAATAATTATATTCTTTGTTTGGTCAGGCATCAACCTGCTTCTCAGACCTGATAACCAGTCTTTGATCCAAGTTTCCTACTGGTATACAATTAATATTTATTGCTTTAATTAATATTTACCTACTTTAAAATGTTATTGATCTCTCTGGGCAAATATTCTTTGTTAGCTGACACAAAACTGTTTCTTAACCATCTTCTGGGGTCGATTACCTTTTTCCATACTTAATTCTCACCGATTTTGAACTCAATGATTCATTTCTATGGTCGGGTAAATATTTGCATTATCTGTGTATTTGATTTGGGAATAAACAATAAATCCAGGGAAAAATATTTACTTAAAAGCTGGTTCATAACCTTTCCTACTTTCATGGGGTGTAATTATTCTTTTCATTAATTATGGTCTTTAACACAGTATTTATTGTATATATGACGTAAATGAAGAAAAATGTAAATCAGAAAAATCAACAAATGGTCAGTGAAGAGTGTTTCATTAATGAAAATTTCAACTCAATGAAAATACTTCTTCTTAATGGACTTTACACCTTTCAAAAATTCTTTAGTAATTCCTTTGGTTCATGAGAATTTACAAACTTTACAAATTATAGTTGATTTAACACATTTTGCATTCATAATTGCAGAAATCTAGCAATCCATTCACAGATTATTTGGCAACATTCCTAAAATAAACATGCTGCGCTGTTGAAAATTTACAAATCTCCATTTTATGACTACTCGTAATGGCTTTTACACACTTTATGAATGCAGGCAAGACCTGGGCCATAATAATTGATTCACAGCTGAGGAAATCTCTCAATTAAAATTCACAAATAATTTGCCACACCATTTTCCCCCTTAATGTCTTACAGCCACGGGATCTTTTGGCGAAAACAAAAATCCATTGTACACACTCGCAGGTAAACAACTTTTTAGCGGTTGAACACCTGAAGAAAAATAAGCGGCCATGCGAAAACACTTTTCATGGTCAATCTAATTTGCATGTGCGTTACTCTGAACACACAGATGTATATATAGCAAGAGGTGTATATATATATCGGGAGAAGAGAGATCTGTAGACTTCACACATGTGTAGGCCAGATAAATATTTTCAGGTTTTTCAGCTCCGCAAATAATGTGAAAACAAAAAATCTCAGCAAACAACTACGATGAAAAATGTGTAAATAAGTAGCAATTTGGTTCCAGAAATAAATGTTTTATAATATTTTAAATATCCTCAGCATTTTACACCATTTGACCTTGAGTAGTAGTTTCGGATCGCAACATGTGTAAGTTTTATGATGTTTTTCGCTGTGGTCTCGCTCCAACTGAGGCGAACAGATGGCTCTGTAGGGAAATTCGATTCGGTGGCGCCTCTTTCACCTTGAAGTGAGCATTTTTAATTGTGCTCCTCCTAAGGCTGTCTATCTATAAGACTGGAAGATTTATGCCACCTCCTGCTGGTATTGTTTATCTCTTGCCAGCATTTTATTGTTTATACTCCTCCCCCTTTTCTTTCGAACGCTTGTTCGCGTAAAGCGTAAATTTATTGAACATTATTTATTAACCTTTCGGCAAAAAGAGTCCCGTATTCACACGTTTGTAGAACGTAAGGCAGATTAATTATTGTTGTATTCAGTCGTTTTGCATTTTGCATTTCGTTTTCGTTTCATTTATTATGATTTGACATTGTTTTAATGTCAAGGTTAATGCATTATCGCTACTTGCGCAGGGCTTTGTTCGATTCGTGGGCTGATGATTAAAACAGCGGCAATCGATGGTGGAAGTATTTATTTTTAGACACTACTCAGTGAAAGCCCTCGCCAGTAAACAATATTTTAACTTAACTGGTAATTTTCTGTAGGATTAGGCACAGAAAAATAATTAAATTAATATCTTTCCAAGTAAATCTTTTCAATTTAAATATAATAATTTTATTTCTTCGGCAAAAGCTTTACTCTGTTCTGTATTATATCGTCCAGTAGAGGAGAAATTTGTCCACCCCTTAATTGGACATAAATAGATAAACCCTCCAATCGATATCGCGGTATAAATAAGTTATTTCGATTATCGCCGATAGGCCACAAAAGGAACCTCCTCCTGAAACGACGAAAGCTCTTACCAGGCTCTTTTTTACCAAGCACAAAAATAAAAAAGTAAAGAACATGTGTTGCCGCTTTCACGCCGCTTTTCCACTTGAAAAAACTGTCGCACTTTTCTCCGCTTTTCCCGCACGCCCGCTGCCTGCCATACATCACAGTTATAAGCGCTGCTGGGCACGAAAAGGTCAAAGGTCGCGCCTCGACCTTTTGAGGTGCATTTACCGTTCCACAATCGTTGACACAAAAAAGACACAAAAAACTTGACTTTTTTGTGTTTTGTTTCTGGGCAGGGGGCGTGGCACAAGCCCTCTTACCGCTTATACCCTATTTTAGTTGAAGTTCTTAGTCCGTCTGTCTAGGCCATTCAAGATATCTGAATGCCTTTTTGTTGTCGTCTGCGGGTTCAAGGCAGTTCAAAGATAAAACGAAAAAGAAGAAATAATTTCGCCTAATTACAGAGCATTGTTGTAGTTGAATTAAAAAAGAGTTGAGGGGGGCAACTAAGGACAAGAAAGACAAGTTGAAATTGCGCGTGCCTTGACTTAAAGTGGGGTGATATGGTTGGCTAATGATATCTTGTCTGAGGTCTAAATCCATGTGAGCACGTTCTGTATGTTCATAGCCCTTAATAGATGATCAAAGTGATGTCATAGTACTCTGAAAGTTAAACAAATTAGCTTAATACCTTAATGACTATAAAACAATCGTGGGGACAGTGAAGTCCTTAGTAGTTTCAAATTAATAAACTTTTTCTGGCCTCAGTTGTCAGGCTCTGAGCTTGATGTTTGCTGCCCAACCCTGTTCTACATACTTCCTTGCGATGAGTGACTCAAGGTAATTACTAAGGAATAAAGAACTTGTATCTTTTGCTGCCTTAAATAATATTAACTCACTTTAATCTTGAGTTCAACAAGCTAATAACAATGAGCACTTATGTAAGACTTGAAATATATATCCTTCCTGTAAGTATTAAATAACAATAAAGTTACCAAACCACGTTGAAAAGGCCTTGAGCTAATTAACAACTCACAATGCCTTTCTTATCAACATTTCCACACAGCCACTTTTTGAAGAGATAACAAACGAGATTCTAAGGGCAGCAAAACAAAGAAATAAAGAAAAGTCTGAGCAAGACTTGCGTCAGAATAGGTTGAAAGTTAATCGTTTTTAGTGTCATTAAAGATGAATAAATGCTGAGACTGCTTAAAAATAAACAAATAAATATTAAAGGCAATTAAAAGCAAAATATGATCAGTGATCAATAATGCAATCTGTTTAATGGATTTTGGAAAACTAATTGCTATAAAAAAGGAATAGGAAATTGAAGGTAAAGCTTAGTTTAACTCTGAGAAATATTCTTGATTGTGTTATGTTATATTATTATATTAAATAATAACAGAGATATTTATATTTAAAATAAAACCCTTAAAAAGAAGTAGGAGATCTCAAGCCAATCCTATAAAACTTAATTAAAAAAAAAACAAGTTATGGTATGATTTTTTTAGCCATTAAAGAATACACAAAGTCGCTACTTGGAGGATTATTTAATCGTCAAGCTTTAAAGTCGTGTCATTAACCCATCAGTTATACCGTTAGGCCATAAAGATGATGTGACATCCGGTTAGAAAAAGCTTAGACCGATTTGCCACTATATGCGGGGCCCTATAAAGCGCAATTCGCAAAATGCAATTAGAAATGCAGTGAGCGATGAATGCGATAAACGGTCAAACAAATGAAATTCTCTGTCCGCCCATGAAGGGGGAAAGGAGGTTGCAGGAGGGCATGCACATGTGCGCGCGTGGCTGTTAAAATAAACAAAAGCCGCCCGCAATCGCAAAAAATGGGGGGAATTGAGCAGCGGGGGAGAGGAGGCGGGGAGAGCACAGAAAGTAATTTATAAAAAGCAGCACTAAAGGTGGGAAGATAGGAGGATATATAAAATGCATTGATTTTGCCTCTTTCGCTGCTTCTGCCCAATTGAATTGTAAATTTAATTGATTTTTCTGTGAGTTTTCAATAAATGCTTTGAGCTTTTTTTTTTTATTTAAATAATCTTCACTTTTAATAATTTTTTGCCATATTTAATGCCAACTAAAAAGTTATATTAAATATGCTAATACGGTTTTAACTAATTTCTAAAGTGAAAGCTTCACTTATAATCCCAGTTTTTAAAATCACTTTCTATATATAACTGAGTCTTGAGCTTCTCATGCATATTTATAAGATTAAGTCATTTGCAGGGTCTGGAAAAACTAGAAGTACTTTACGCTAGGCATAAATCCCATAACTTAGGCCTGGTAATTTCCATTAGAAATTTAAATGTAGGTATGCGAGAGATTTTTGCATTCTTGAAGGTCTTTAAAGGTCATTACAGCGAGCGTAGAAAATCGGAAGAGGGGAAAATATTTCGTTGAGGATATTAGACTTCATGCTCAACTATAGTATATATATTACAATTTTCAACTAACCTATCTGGCTAATATAACAGAGAAGAGCAGAGAAATTGGCTGTCGCTAAAAAGTATGCAATACTTTTTGGAAACTAGGGGCCCTGTACTTTATGGTCAGAAGTTTAAAGTATAAAACTGTTATAATATATATCGTTTTTCATAATAAAGCAATTAGGTAATGTAGTCAAAGTAAATTATGTAAGTCCAGTTTTTTTCCACTCCCACATTATACTATACAATATATATTAAAATATATAAAGTAAAATAAAATATAATATATTATATATATTAAAATTTTTAACTAACCTATCTAATATATAGATATAACAGAGAAGAGCAGACAAATGGGATGTCGCTAAAAAGTATGCAATACTTTTTTGTAACTAGGGGCCAGGTCTCTATGGTCGGGAGTTTAAAGTAAAAACTGTTATAATATAATCGTTTCTCCATAATATAGAAATTCGGTAATGTAGTCAATGTAAAGTAAGTAAGTCAAGTTTTTTTCCACTCCCACATTTTAACTCTATCGGCATTAACTTGGCCATTACTAGTAAACCCCACTTGCTTTATCAAAGAAAATTATACTAGAGAATCCGAAGGCACACTGCAACTTACTTATCGACTTCGGTGCTGAACATTCGCACCATGTGACGATGCAGATACTGGGGCACGGACTGGGGCGAGGCTGGCGGCGTCTGGTAGGGATTCATCATGGCCTCGTCGTCGTCAAAGTAACCCGACGAGGTGGAGGATGTGGTGCGCGGATACTTCAGCATTTTCTCGCGCTCAATTTGTGGGCTTTTCCTCGAGATTTACCGCCTTTTTATATGACCTGATGTTTGGTTTAATAGTAAATATTTACTTTTGCACTTTCGAGTTTATTTATTTGCTGGCTTTCAATTTATTAGCGCTTTTCCACGACCTGTTTATTTTTGTTTTATGTAAACCTTTCTTTGTTTTCCTTTTATGTTGTTTTTGGTTTTGTTCCGCTGTTATATAAAGACACACAGGGCAAAATATTTTGCACCTAATTATTATTCAATCAGGCGAAGAAAGGAGAGACAGCCAAACAAATTGTGTAGCCGGTCGAACGACAACTAAAAACAAAAATTGCTTTGGATTTTCGAATTTTGCATTGAAGAGCGAGAGTCTCCGAGAGAAACTGAGAGAAACATGCACTTCAGCTTGGACAACAACACGGGCAGCAACAACAACACCACACACAGCTCTCGATACGTTGGCCAATTGTATTTATAATTTTATTTATATATATATATGTCTTTTTTTTTTTGCATACATTGTTGCTGTTTCAGTATGTCTCCTCTCTGATAAATTGTTAAGCGCTGTCTGGAACTGGTTGCGCGTGCCAAATAGCAAAAACTAATATACGAGCGAGCGGAAGCCCCAGGGAAGGAGAGAACTGAACTCCGCGGCGTCTCCTCCGGCAATTAATCAAGAAGAAGTCTTGACTAAAAATAAGCATTAACCAATTAAAATTATCAGCCAAGATACGCGCACAGCAGCCGCTCGCACTCTCTAAATAAGAGGAGGTTTAGGCACAAAGTATGAATCGCAGAAACGCACCGAAGAGCTTCCCAGATACAAAAGGAATTTCTCTGTGTATGAAAATGCCAGAACGTGATTTTTTGTTAATATTTTAAAAGAGCTGGGGCTCTTATATGTAAAGCTCAACTGCTTGTATAATATATAGAATGTAAAGAGTAGTTTTTAAACTTAATACTCAGTTCAGGGGTGCTTTAAATAATAGTTTAAATAATTCTATAACCATTTTACTAGCTTAAGCGCGGAGAAGTCTCCAATCTTGACTTCATAAATACATTTAAACGTTAGAAAAGTTCTTGTAGCAACAATTCATATTTCTTTACATATTTTGTATATTTTTCTTCACTTTTCAGCCGAGTTTGATGCACTATTACATTTATGTAAATTAACAATTATTTCTCCTTGAATTTTTTCAAGATAACCCTTCCATCTTCATTGAGATATTAAAGCAAATTAATCGCTGATCGCCCACCAAGAAAACTGAATGTAAAAAGGCAAAGGAAAACTTTGTGAGCCACCTAGAAACGTATCTCATGTATTTTGTTTTTGCGTTTTCCCTCATTTTGTTTTGCGCTTGCTGGCGGCTTATTTTTAGACTCGAATTCGATTTAGATAAATTGTGCGTGCGATCGTTCGGCCCGAGTACATAGATAGATTTGTATCTGCAGCGAGCATATGTGTGTATGTATAGTGGGGGCAACCCGAAGATTCGGCGATAAATAAGCAAAGAGAATTCCCAATCAGACAGTAACAAGGTCAGGGTACAGAGAGACAACAGAAGCAACAAAAGCGTCAGCAACAATTAACGCACGTCATCGCTCGTCGCGTATCCGACGGATACCAAGATATAGAGAGCTGCAGCTTCCGTGGTGAGCATTCAACTTAGATCATAGCAAATTGTTTAAACAAATACTTTTCATTTAGGCACACAAGATTTTGTTTTACTTTTCTTTGAGGAGGGTTTCGTGTTTGTTTAGTAATTTTCGGTTGCCACCGAATTTATTATTTTTTTGCTCGCGTTTTGCGTCTCACACCGGCGACAAGTTTTTGTTTACTGAATTCGAACCAAAAACCGATTTTTACACAAAATCCAAAAACGACCAGCGACGGCAGTGGCGGTGGCTGTACGCTCGCTCGGCGGCAGCAATAAAATTATTTTCAAAAATACATTTTTTCTGCGTTTCTCCTCTCTTTAGTTGGGCTGAATTGGGAAGACAGCGGCAGCGACGACGACGACGACAGCGCCGAATCATAGGCGAGAAACAAAATTTACACACACGACCGGAGCCGAAGGTATTTTTTCAATGTTTTTTATTTGTGGAGCAAACGAACAGCGACGACGTTGAACGATAACAAGCTAAAAAGAGTCGGCAGCGCCAGAAAGAACAAGTAAAATACCTGGACAGGCGAAAAACAGAGTAGATTACATCAAAGCTCCCTCGCGGACTCCTTTTTATCACGAGAATCCTATCTAATCGCATTCTGGTAATTAGCATTGAGTGATAGCTGGCCATAGAATATTATGGAGAGAACAAAATACAATTCTCCAGAGATAGAGAGAGAACAGCTTGGGATTTGTGGGGGATTTTGCTTCGAAGACTTGGGACAAAAATAAAACCAATAATCGGATGATTGAAAGGCAATCATCATCAATTATATCGTTGGCAAGTCTGATGGCGATTTGTAGCTGCCTTTGGTTTTTATTAAAAAAGTACTAAAAATGCTTGTTTAATAAACAAATGGAATTTGAGCATTTAAGAAACTGCATACTATTTTATTCACTGCTGAGATGTGAGCTGTTTTAAAAAATTAAAGCTCAATTTTTATTGATTTTTAATGTTTAAAATATATCTATAAATACAAATTTAGATCTCAATAATATTTAGTAAAAACCTATTCAATTGCTGGGAAATTTCCAGTTCCCTTTGATTCCTTAAAAGCCAAGCCGCTATCTTGAACTTATTTATCAGTCAAGGAAAGGGTCTTTAAGGGCTTAACAACTCATACATCCCGCTTAAATATTCAATATGTAAATAGAGTGATAACAAGCGAAAGTCTTAGATCAAAGACTTACTAAAACGAACAAAGAAAGGTTGATATAAAAAATACTGATCAGACACTTCTAGAACCATAATATGTACACCTTAAATTTGTATAAACTTCAATAAAAGGTACAGCATTCGAAAACCAATATATTAAGTCAGATACTAAGACAAAACATTCATAGATTACAATAGTTAATTTTCACTCTTTAACACGCAATCAGCCATTAGCCCAACGCGTCAACTCTTCACTGACGTCACACTGAACAAACAACAGGAAAAGCGTGTGCACTTTGATTATAAGCCACTCGACTAATGAACTCTAGTTAAATAAATATGAAAATGCGAGAAATCAAAGCAAATACCAGTAATTTAAGGCCTGCCACATGTCGAGGCACTTATCGAATGTTCTATGTGATCATCTGACTGCGAGTGTCGAACAAAACCACACAAATTAAAGGGAAATTATGAATCGAGGAATGAAATTAGATTTCATAAGCGGTAAATTGCTGGGAAAAAGCCCAAGAAAATCCGGGAAAAGACAAGAAATTGCGACAAGTGTCGAGTTAGCGTGAAATTTATAGCCAACAACAGGCTGCGCCTGAGTGAAAGAAAATGCCAGATGAAAAGAGGAAAAGCAAGGCGGCAAGCGCTTCAGTTTTGCTTTCTGATTTAAGCAAATTACACCAGCTGGCCACCTGCGCGTATACGTAATGTGAATTTATTGGCTCATTAGAGTTGAGCGCAAATGTTAAGGCGGTAAAAATAGTTTGCAGCCAAAGCGTATTTATGCTTGGCATATTTTTCTCTGCACCGTATTATCCCCCTGCAATATCACCCACCACTTATCGAGGATCGGGGTCTATATCTCTGAGTGTATGCAGGGGTAAACAGACGTAAACACATCTAATTGACGTTTAATTGCAATTTTGTTGAAAAGTCACTGCGACGCGGCAGCAGCTGTCAGTTCTGGGCGTATTCATCAAGGAACTCGAGTCTTATCTGGCCAGCGATAATCTATATGGTCGGGCACCTATAGTAGGGCTGATAAGCCCGGAATGTTGGGCATAGCTTAGTCAGTTGGTATATTTAGACAATTAGTCAGTGCGCATTGGATGATATGACAAGAGTCCGGATACAGGAAGTCCTTTCCCATATTTTGCACAATAATTTACAGCCAAGATTTCCAAATAAAGATTAAAACTTAGGTCATGGTTATACAACTTTTGACTGAAGAAAGATCAAAAAGATGTAAGAATAGACTATATTTTCAGTAAGCTTTCTTATTAATATTTAATTTAAAAAACCCCTTTTAGTGTGTTTAATGAAGTCAACCATTTTAATTAAATAGGAATGTTTCCGCTTATTGCTTCTAGCGACTTTAGTTCACCCTTTTTTCGCCAATCAATGTGGTTAACCAGGTGTTGCAGTCACGTCCCTCAGACTTCTAGTGTTTTTACAGCACTTACATCGGCACAGAGTCAATATTTGGGCTGTCGCTTTTTTTTTTTAATTAACAGTCAATATTCCGAGCACATTGCCTGGGCAGAGCCTTAAGCTCTGAAGTTCTTATGGAACCATATCAAGTTGTGCAAACACTTAAACACCCCGCAAGACAGGCGACTGACAGGAAGCCTGAAGGGTTTTGTGCCGGGGATTACTAACTAGGAGTTTATGGAGCCAACGTGAGGAGGATGGGGTCAATAAATTGCGCTTGAAGGGAAAATATTTGTAGTTGGATTCTTTAAGGAAGTTAACATGTTGGTAAATAAAGGGTAACTTGTTCTTAAATCTACAGAAACTCTAAATATAATTCAGGCATATAAAGAAGAGATATTATTTATTAGAGGACATAAATTATGAAACTCAATTGAAAACCAATCAAAAAATTATACCTATTAAGTACTTGCATATTTTGAAGATATAAAAAGAATAAACCCTTAAAAAGCTCCATTAATCTATTTATCGCAAACCTCGCCTGCATTATTAATCGGTTCACGTATCTATGCTTAATTGATACAATTATCCCAGCCCATTTAACTTACTGTCTTTGGTGGCAAATAGTTGTAAGGGAAACGCTTACCTGCAAAGAAAATGCAAAAATAAATATCAATTAATTAATTGTAATCCAATTTCCCATCAATTCCAAGTACTTATGCCTAGGTAAATAATTAGCTTTAATCTGATTGAAGGTGCGCTGTCAATTCGAAATTCGAAAACGACGACGCAATAGCACAATGATGAAAATAAAAAATAACTAAGAGCAAAAAGCGCGAAATAAAATAAGGAGATGTATGCTGATTTAATTAATTGTCGTAATCAGGTATAGCAACAAATTAAATGTACGGGTGTCTGTGAAAATAAATTTTGCAGCAACTTTTAAGAGCTTCCTGCCAACAGACGTCACACGAGTGCAATTTGTTGGCCAACCGACTAAATGAAAAGGAAAATTGCATCTCTTCGTGGTTAGCCAATTTTGGCAATCGCAGAGCGATTTGTGCCACCAACCGAGTGGGTGTTGATGGCCAAAAATCTGAGAATATAACCACAAATTCCCATCTCGTCTCGGAATATTCCTTTGTCAGGCCGTTGGCAGGTGGACGACAACCGCACACGAGCATGAGTCAAATATTGGATGGGTTTGGCCCTATAATAGAAACACTCTGCCTAATTTGACAATTATCGCAGAATATTAAGGGAAGGAGGTCTGGGGGAGGATGAATACACATATACTTTTGGTGCCAGCCAGATAATTGATTTCGAGGAATTTTAATGAAATCACCAAATTAACCCACAGTGCCAATTTCTAGAAAAAATTCCGTATTAAATATCTAGCACACTTTCTGGCTTTCACATATATTTCAAGCTAAAAAGTTTGCGTGATACCTAATTCGAAAGCTATTTAAGCGATTCCGTTTAATCGGATATAAGAGATATCAAGTTGTAAACATTTCTGTTGAAAAATAAGGTTAATTAAGAAATAGTTATGCAGATCAAAGAGTGAAAAAATTATATAGCCTAGTGATTCAAGGTCCAAGCGAATTTAAGAGGAAAACTTAAAGATATAGATGCCAACTGTTTAGCAATACCTATAAGATCGACTAATACTATGTTTATTTACTCAAAATTCAAACCTAGAAGACTAAAATGTGTGGAATAATTATTATTTCCCATCTTTTAAAGATTTTTATAGTAATTTGTAACCATTTGTAAACAAAATAATCCTATAATGATGCCACATTTAATTATATACTGCAAATTTCATTCCATAATTCTTCATAATTTAGCTTTATGCATTATCAAAAATTTCGGACACAATCATATGTTCCGAACTGGCATCTCTCAGATATATCTGGGGCATTGCATCTGTAGTTTCGTACTGGGGACTCTCATTCTCATCGATAGCTGAGCCAATCAACTGTTCCAAAATGTTATCTTTTAGAGTTTTCTGAGTCATTACATCAGTAGCTTCCACCAAAGGATCTCCGCAATCATTGACATGTTCTGGCGATTGCTGGATATTTGTTTCTACCAGAGAAGTGCCACTTTCATCAATTAATATGCCGACCCGGGTGTAATTCGTCTCCAGAATCGCCTCCCATCGGTCCACATAGTTGATTTCCGTGTCGTTAAACTCCATGATGCGGCTAAGATAATGGGTAAAATCATTGCCAGCCACATGGCTGAGGGTGCCACCCAGACCGAACTCCAGAGCATCGCTGGACACGTCGTAGATCAGGCCCTTGAGGGCCACCAATATCCTGCCATCGCTGCGGGTTCCATCATAACTCAGCAGCTCATCCAGGGTCAGCCTGATGTCCTTCAGCTCTGGTAGCTTCCTTGGTGGCAGGGTTAAGGGTCTAGCTTGAGCCTTCCTTTTTTTCGATTGATAGTGAGACACATAGAAATATCCTAAGGCCGTAATGCACAAGATCAACACAGAACTGATTAAAGTTCTAAGGTCTCCCAATTCCACATCCATCTTGTGTCTAAGCTGTTTTTGGGCCGAAAGAGTACTCTGATTCTAAAATATGAAATTATTTCTAAACAAAGTTTCCGTCTAACTTTCAAAACAAAATATCTCAAGGCTTACTTCTACTAGTATCTCTCTTTATTTATAATTTCCTTAACCCCAAGATATATTTATGACTGTAAAACCCTTTTGCTATGTATATTCCAACTGCTAATTACTGGAAATAAAGACCAGACACCGACTCCTCCTCCGAGTTTATTTATATTTATCATTTGCCTTGGCTTCATGTATCTGTATCTGCTAATATTTGGTGTGATAACAAAAGTTGATTCTGCGTTTGGGGGACATATCAAGTGGCTGGCTGTTATCAAATTTCCGAGCGAGTCTCCCTCCATATCATTCGCAGTGGCAGGGCAGGCAGGTGATAGTGTCAGCAAGTGTATCAGGAGCACAGAAATTGGAGCACCGCCGAGAGTCGAGAGCCGAGAGTCGGGCAGTCAGCACAAAAGCAGGTTGAACGAACACTTTTCTTATATTATCAGTTGATTAAATATGAATTATATGAACAAATAAAGGCACAAATACACAGAGACAGGCACACAGTGCCATAGTGTGAGTATCATGAAAAACGATAAGCGCCAGAAGGAAAAAAAACAAACAAGAAATACTCATATAGGGTGTTCCCTCCAAAAACATTATGAACTTGGAGAAGTTACTAAAAAAAAATGTACATTATAAACCCCGTCAGTCAAGTGTTAATCATAATTTGCACTCATATCTGAATGAAACTAAATGTAACATAAGTTTTTTGTATATTAAATAAACACTGCTAATTAGTTTTCTATCACAAAAATAAACAAGTTATATTAACACTTTAATAAATACATTTTGTTTATTAGGAGTTGTTTTGTTTTTAATTAAATTTTTCAGGTTTATTTGAATAAAACTGAAAAATAGGTTTGACAAATAAAAGTGAACTTTATTGAGAAACCAGAAAGAGTTTCTTGAAGACTCGAAATACTTTTAGACTAAAAAAATATATAAGCAGGGGTTACTACACATAGACAATGTCTGTCATCAGTATCTGAGAACTTAGTCATTGAAGACATAGTAATAATGGTCCAATAATTAATTTTTGAGACTGTATATTTATAACTTATATCGATATGGCAATCTTCTAGATACTTTTATCGATTTGTAAACCAAACATGCAATTTATTATGAATATGAACAATAAACACTGATAAAATATATAATGCATTTTGTATTGTTCTCATAGGGATTAATTTTATTTACAAATAATTTTCACAAATATAACAATCAAATCAATATATTTTTATAAATTAAATAACAATTTTCTGCTCGTTTTCTTATCAGATTGGCATTCGTATAGATTTTATTTGCTTGCTCGTTTGGCTATTTTCTGGTTTACTTACCCGATGAAATCTTTGATAAAACAATAAACCTTAAATAAACCGCGATCATTATTCAGCAAATATTCTGGCTGTATAATGGCGGCCGGCATTAGATTGACATTTTGCTGTTGCTGCAACTGCTGCAGTTGTTGCTGCTGTTGTTGGTGCATTTGTTGCTGCTGCTGCTGCTGCAGCGCTTGTTCACTGCCGCCCATGTTGCTGCTGCTGCTGCTGCTCGTCGCCATATTGGCAGCCATTTTGTTGGCTAGCGCAGCCATTTTGTTGTTACCGCAGCCGTCGCTGTTGTTGCTGTTGTTATTGCCGCCATGCTGGCAATAAAACTATGCTCATGCAATTGTTGTTGTTGTAGTTGTTGTTTTATGTCGTTTTAGCATTTGTTGTTTAGTCAATCTTTTTTTATTTTTATTTTTTGCAAAAGTTAGTTGTGCACTCTTGTTTAGCACCTTTTTTTTTTGTGTTTTTCATAGAGCCAGATTCCATTTAAATTAAATTGAAAAAAAGTTTGAAAAATACAGAAGAGTATATTTGGCAAAGCCAAAAGTTTGAAATAACTATTGCAGAGGTTTATTATATAATTTAAAGCAAAAATTTGCATTATAAAAATGGGCAAATTAAAATCTTTATTAACCTCTTATATATAAGGCCACAGGAAATATAAAATTTGGCCTGAATAGGTTCAACTTTCAGATGTTATTTATTTTTCTCTAATAAATACTTTAAATTAATTAATTTGGCCAATCTCTAAACAACTTTAATCCAAAAAGGCAGTCAAGCTTATTATGTTTGGTAATAAAAACCATTTGAAATATATTTTCTCTGCAATAGTTACCTTAAAAAAACATATGCAAATACCAAAATTAAAACCAAACTTAAATCACAAAAGCAATTGGCAAATTTTTGTTTTGCTTTCATTTTGAAACTTTGCCAATTTACATTAATTTGTGTGTTCAGCTGCAATTCACCGGGTCTTTTTGTTGTGTGCTGTGTGTGAGGATGTGTGAGGTGTGGGTGTAGCATGTGTCATCATTAAATGCAAAGTTCCAGCTTGGAGTAAAGTATTTAATTAACATTCGCAAAGCACTGACATGCCACCAGGCATTTCGGTTGCATGCCCCACACTCAGACAAAAAAAAAAAAAGAAAACAACTCCAACGAACGGGAGAAGAGCGCTCTTACATAACGAACATGAAGCGGATGGGGAAGACACAGAGGCATGCGAGAGATGCAGTAACAGAAACAATGGGGTAACTCAATACAGTCGAGATGGGATTTTATTTTTAATTTTTAAGATATATTTTGGGAGGATTCTCAAGGTTTTTATGCTAAATTTTATTTGTATTTCTCAATATTTATGGGTCTTAAAATAAGTAATGAATGTATTTCAGTTATTACTGACGTCCGAGGTAATCAATTGTTCAAACACAGATAACATTTTGACTTCTATAGAGCATAGCCCAGTAGTGGATGGGCACCCAACTGTGAAATCGGAGCCCCACAACAAAAACTGGCTACAAAAAGCAATCCCCCAAGGCAATGACAGAATAAATGAAAGCAAGCAGGAAAGCATTAAGCAAATCACTAAGCACTAGCATGTGTATGTTTTGTTTTTGTAAGCCTGAAGGGAGAAATAATACTCTAGCGCCCTTTCAAGAACTACTATACGGAAATGTCTATTCATTTAGATAAGATTTCTTTAATAATTTGAATAAATTTCTTAAAGATTTTTAAATTATGATGATTGACCTATTTTTCCATATGTTTTAGAGAGCGTGTCACCCGCCTGGATGTTACCCCAGGCCTAGTGTCAAGTGACGCAAAACTGTAATATGTTTGTGAGGCATAAAGTTAGTCAGGCACTGGGTCGCTTTTCCATTTTCCTCCATGCCATTTTTGTGGCGAATGCAACAAATGGCGTCCGTTGACAGCTAGTTGACAGCTCGGCTAGAAATATGACAGCTGCGGCTGGAGGCACACTTGCTCCTCTGCGAGTATGTGTCAACAACTGTCCGGCGACTTGTTCAAGATGCGATAAGCAAAAAGCCGAGACATCCCAGCTAGATGTAATGCCTCCCCCGAGAACCATTACTGGGAGGCCCGAAAAATAAAATAAAATAATGTGTGTTACACGCCAACATTAATTAGCATATTTAATTAACTGAGAACGGGAGGTCGGCCGGCGACACTCGACCAAAATTATTTATACATCATATGTTTAGGCATTTTACACAGTCAAGTGGCGAGACCCTAACGATGATGTTGCCGCTCGACCCTGACTTTGACTTCCCACTTCCCACACAGTCGCCAGTGGACCTGAAAACCAGTCACGTACAGGCGGCAGTCCAAGTACATGTTTTTTTTTTCGTTTTTTGTCAAGGGTCCACACACTTCTAAGCACTTGGAGGAGGACTGGGGCCCCACCAACAGCATGCCAAGTATTTTCATCCCAAAGAGTTGGCGGAAAACCTTGAGTTGCTCTGCCAAAGAACAAGCAAGCTCTCATTCACCGCCGACATTCCGACAACATTTTCCATTCCCATTCACAGAGGGCCCAAACACTCAATTGAAACTGACACACGGCGCCCAGCAGGAAACAAGACTCACAAAAAAATCATTTCGCCTTGAAAATGTTTTCATAATGGAACCCCACACACAAAGTACACACACAGAACGAGATGTGTATATGAAAAATCTGTGTGTGCTTCAAAATGAACTGCAAGTCTAATGCTCAGCGTCGAGACCCATTGTAGGGGCATAATAATTCCTAAGGTAACAATGGATGTTTCAACTGGGATTGTTTTATATATATATATATTTTTGCCACCGGGCACGTGCTTGGGAAACATCACGGATGGGATTGGAATGCGCAGGAGAAATGGCAGATTACCGTGATGGGAGGATGCCCAGTTCATCAGGCTTAGAGGCACAGCCTCGACCTGAGCAATCTTGGCTTATATTAAAAGGCACAGTAAAGAAAAAATGGTTTAAATCCCATGTTTGCGGAATTTCTTAAACCAAATACCTTAAATTTAATAGAAAATTCTACACAGAGTAAAGGTTAGCTTATAGCTTATTGAAATTATATAGCTTTCTTAGAGAAAAGAAAATCAATAACTTCTCTTAGACTCAACCCCTCACATTTGGCCTTCCCAAATATAAAATTTCCATAAATAAATTGTAACCATGAGTATCGCGAAGAGCTTTGCCAAGCGCTCAATAAAAATCATTTAAGCATGAAATCTATGCACATCATAGAACAATGTCAGCACACATCTCCTTGCTGCCTTTACACACCATCCAGCCATTTGTATCCTGTATCTTTTTATATAGTATATCTTAAGCGGATTTTGAGCAACTTTACGCAGTGTAAAATGTGAAAATGGCATTATGCAAAGTATCTATCGTCACGCGTCATTGAGCTATGGAAAACAATGGAGAAGGAAAACTGCAGGCAGCAAAGGACTCGTCAACTTTCGAAAAAAGCGCATTACGGGCTGGGAGGGGGGTAGCACAGAACAACAAAAAATACAACGAAATTGCACATAAGACCCGACCTTGACCTGAAAAATGCGCCAGAGCGCTCTCTCACTCGCTCTCTCGCCGCGCCATCTGCATGTGAATGGGCCAGCAGAAAAATACGAAACCTGAACATGTTGTTATTTGAGTTTAGTTTCTGTTCGGTTCTTTGTTGCAACTGCCTCACACACACAAACAGGGACACAGATACAGGCGGAGCACAGCAGCAGCAGTAGCAGCAGCAGCAGCTTCAAAGATACATAGCTACATAGATACAGTTGCAGCGCAGCGTGCTAGCAGTTATTGTGTGGGCTGCAAATGTGGGTCGCGGCCCGAAGCTTCACTATGCTATGCTGCTCCCCTCCGTCCAATTTCCTCCCTTTTTTCCGTGATAAATTTTCATGACTTTTCCTCAACTCTGCTTGGCTTTTGTGGCATCATCTCTCGGCTGCAATTGGCGCCAAATATTGCTGCCAAGGACGTTAACAGTTGCAAAGCGATTTCATCACGTAAGCTGGGTATAAGAAGTCGAATGACGGCTTGGCGGACGCATCCATAAAAATCATATTGCATTTTGCAGTCTTTTGTTGAGTGCATTTTTACGAGTGAGGTGTAAAATCGAAACGATACGGATTTGGGTTTTCGGTTCTAAAAGAGGATTGGATTCGTTTGACGAAGTGCAGCTTAAAAGATGTCTTTTTTCTTAAGATACTATATTCTTCGATTATTTTCTTAAACATCTCCATCCAAGGATGTTGAATGTATATTAGGGGTGTTATTAGTGAGAAAATGGTCGATTTATTGTAAATGAGCGATTACTACAAGAATATATCGATAGACGCATGAAACAGTCGTATCGTTATAGACATCGATTTGTAGAAATATCTATTCTTATCGATCTCTGGATTAAATTGATTATTATCAAATGATTATAAACAAAGTATAGAATGCAATAAGAAAACGATATTGATCATTTAAGCTATGTAATAATTCCAAATGGATGGGAAAATACTAACTACATATAAATAGTGGTTAATGCATTTTTAGTAACCAAATTATATTTACGATTTAATAGTAGTTAAGTCCGCCTTGTTTCTGATCAATTAAAAATTCATATATATTACTAAACATGACGTCAAGTAAATCCTTAAATAATATATCGCATCACCTTAAAGATTAAATGGCATTCTTCCGAATGAGATAATTTATCGATGACTTAATTCCCAGACTCTATAATATTTCTGTGCTCAATTAAGTTCCGTAAAAGTAACTTTCCTGCCAAATACTTTATAGGTTGCCTCAAATTAATTGATTTATCATTCAGTCATAAGTCAATAGGAATACAAAAGAACCATCAATATTAGGTCATTAAAGTGGCAGAAAAAAAAAACAATAATCAATAAAATACCGGCAAAAACCGCTCTAAGCCGGCTGAGTTCATCAAGATTCATTTACTCAAAGTCGATAAAAGAGATGCACAAAATGCGATCCATTCGCGATCCATTCGCTTAATAGGCAAACGGCGATTAAACGAACCATCCAGATGTGGTTCTCCTCTCTACAAATGACGTGTATATATAGCCGGAATGATGATGATATTAAGCAGTTTAAATCAAATTATCAGCATGAAAAGATCTCAAATTAAATGTTTTTTTCGATCTCTATTTTTTCTGTGAAATATCCAAAATTGGCAAATTATAGGCAAAGTTGCATTCAAGCGAATAGAGAGATCCCTCCTGTGTACATATATATATTTATATATATGGAGAAGTTGATAGTATTTTCGCGGGGTGTGGTGGTGTTTGTTTCGTTCTCCACCTCCCTTTTGTGAGGTCACCATGGTCGAAATGTTGCGTATACGCAGCGTTGACGTGACGCCATTTTGGCTGGCAAAACGATAAGCAAACCAGACCGAAAAGCGTCAAGGAAATGAATGAAAATCAACTTTCAAGTAAATGTTGCGTAATCAGAAAGGGGGAGGACGGTTGTTAGTGGGTATTTTTCCAATGGTTTTAGCCAATTCGTGGGAAATGCTACCGCAAGACGGCAAATATACACAGCAACGAAATAAGCTGACAACCTCAAATGGTCTGTGTAAGCAAACAAAAACAACAATGATTCGTTAAAGAAAGCACACACAAGAAGGGAAAGCAGCACTAGCAGAGCATAAGAAAAGCTGAAAAGCTGAAAAATCAATGAATTTGTTGACGTCTCGCGAGCAAAAATGCGCCCTCAATCATGTTTGCACAATTAAACTTTTGCGCTAAACTTCTAAGGGAATTTGCAGTGGCTCCGCCTGCTCGCTGGCTTTCCCTATTTATTGATTTCTGATTAATGACCATTCGGTGGGCTTTGGGCAGAAGGACACTTTTATTGGCCCATTAAGGACGCCGTGACATTGAAGGCCAAGTGCCAGTCAAGACGATTAAATGTTTGCCTTTCCCAATGCCTGCTCTCTATTCGCCTGTCTCTCGGTTACTCCTACCCATCAATGCCTCTCCCTTTTTTATTATTTGTGAAATGTTGTGAACTAGTGGGAACTATACATATAGGGATAGTTTCTGGGGTTGGTTTTAACCTGTCTCTAGTTATCTGGTTTTTTCGGGGTTAGCATGGGAGACAGACTAGCATTGGTAACTATTTATGATTCTTCTGAGGAAGCAAGAAATATTACTTAGCAATAGAATAATATAATAATAGAATACCAAACTATAATTAAGTTAGACTTAATTAGGATTATATGTGGATTTAAATAATTATATAACTTATATCATGAAACTAGTCTTGTTCTGAATAATGTAAGCACGTATCTGTTTAGAACATTATTTTAATTAATTATTAAACTTTGAAAAGGGAATTCAAATAATGCCAACTACATGACATTTAAAGTCCTTATAACTTTATAAATCTAAATAAATGAGTCTTCTAATAAAAAAAAAAAACAATAATTTACCAAATAAATTGTAATTAAACAGATAATCTCAAACATGTATATATGCTCATAAAAAGAAAACTATAACTAGTTCAGGGACACCTATAAAGTATATTCAACCTAATTCTTGAGTTTGTGGTCGGTATTTCTCTACTACTCTCTGTAATATTTCTTTTATAGTTTAATACCTTGAATACCCCCGACTATAAAATACCTGCATCCATATCCCTCCCAGTACTTAACCTACCTCCCTCAGAACCCAAGGAGTTGACCTCACCCAACAGCCAAGTTAACACAATTCGTTGAAATTCTCAGGGTGAGCGCTGAAAAACTCTCACAAATGTTTGATGTTCGGTTTAATGTTGATTAGTTATGATGTGGGGGATAATTTCATTTCAATTTACTCTTACAGATTGGATAATTTGCCATTTATTTTTTGTTGTTTAGGTAAATTATAAGGCCGAAAGGAAACGTAACGAAACGAACCAACGAGACAACAACACAATTGAAAACACACTTAATTAGAATTTAGTTGGGTGACAGACATTACCTTTTAATAAAAATATTTCCGTTATTAAAAGCAATTTCTAAATTGTTTTTGTTTTCCATGAATGAAACTTTTTCTTTATACGCCGCTGTCACTGGAGGATGTTGATATTATTTTAATTAATTATTATTATTATTATTATTTGTTTAAAGCGAATGAACACCAACAAATGGGCGCGAAATTCTGGAAATTATCTATGCAGCAAGAGCGAGCGAGAGTGCGTTGGGTGGTGTGAACGAGAAAGAGAGAGAGGGACAGAGAGCGTGAGACCAAAAACCGAGGCGTTTTTTGATTAAAAGATTCGTCGTGGGTTTGCGCCTTTGCTTCTTTGATTTGTAATTCTCTTTACATAATCAACTCAGGCACAGTTGGTTTTAATTTAATGCTTAATTTTACAACTTTTATTTTTGTGTAATTTTTTTGTTGCTTTTTGTTGCAAGCACACACGACACACACACACACGCGGCACACTCGCACACACAACAAACGCTCGGCGATGATGTCCGAAAACGACTGACTGACGACTCAACCGACGACGACAGCAGCGAAAACTTCCGCGTTTGCCACACACAGAAAATACAAAAAAAGCACACACAAAATAATGACGATGGCTTTGCGCTGCCGCAGAGCGAAGGAAATCGACCGATAAAACGCGACTTTAAAACATGTACACTTTATGCGATTTGTATTTTGATATTTTTTACAATTATTTCTATGCCCAACTCCTAATTGTTGTAGCTTGTTTTTGTGTGTTTGGTTTAGCAAGAAGCCAAAGTGTAGATTGACTGACTGAGGGTAGGATTTTTTTTTGTTGCTGCTGCTGCTGCTTGGCGCGTTCATCGCCCAAAAGAGAGCTCGGCCAGAGAGAGAGCAAGCGCAAGTTCATTTTCGCCACGGGGAGAGAGCTAGAGAGAGAGCGGGCCACGTGAGAGTGCAAAAAAAAGAAAAGAAAAGTGTATTTCATGCTCTCGCGAAATGGGAAAATTTGTATCTGGCTTTTCCTGTGCTCTATCTTTTTCGCTCTATCCGATTCCGATTAAGTTCTGATTTGCATTTTCTTTGCCATCTAATTAGCTCTGCCTTTCCCTCGCTCTCGCTGACTCTCTTTCTCTGATGAATACACACATAAATATAGAATATATATGGGCATGAATGGAGCATAAATAACACCTGCTACTCTCCTCGCGCCTGCGCACAGCCCCAGAAAAAACGTGCTGGCAGAACTCAACTAGATATATATATATATAAATATATAGCAAATACGAAGGAAAACATAAATTCATCGTTATCATCGGCCATGTGCAAGAGGGAGATGGGCAAAAGCAGAGTGAATGCAGAAATGAACACTGCACAAATATAGAGAGAGCGTGGGGAGAGAGCTCTCCTCTCAGCTGTCCCAATTTTTTTGTGGCTAAAATAATTACACCAATTTATAAATTATCAACGAGGCGAATCCATTTGAAAGGTCCTTAGTCAAGGCTTCCTGAGAACAGGCAATAGAAATGAAAATTCCACAAAGGAAAAACACTGTTTGTATTTATCGCATGAGGGAATGAGAATGCCAACTAGAGAATTTCAATGACAAGGTAAATCAATGTCAGACCAAGGCATTCACAGGCATTTCCCCCTTGTTTTCTAGTTTTTCCAAGGGACATTCTAAGGACATCCCAGCGTTTAATTGCTTATATGTGGGCCTCCTCCCAGGCCTCTCCCTTCCATTCCTCCCCTTACTTGCCATCGTTCTCTGGCGTTCTGATTACAAGTGGAGCATGACCCACATACTTGAATAAACAAAGCATAAAAATCAACTATGCGAATATATGTTCACAACGAAAAAGCTCCGGAGTCCTAACAAAACAATTGAATTTGCTGCGTGTGTGTGGGAAAAATTAACTGGGAAATTGGAGCAGAGGAAGGAGAAAAGGACGAACTTAGACAGATTCTTGTCGTAAAAAGGAAACCCAATCAAGACTAAGGATTCCCTAGTTGATAAGAGAAAATGGGACTGTTGGAGTTAACGAGGTTTGAATGGCGCTATAAGAATAAGGCCCTAAGCGGTTGGATAGCAGTGGAAATTACAATAACTCAATATAAATATAGTTTTATATGAAACCTAAAAAATATATTAATTTCTCGTCTTATGCGGCGTATACTTAATTTTTCAAATGTATTACTTATACGTATATTACGTATACGTCGAGATGACTTTATTCCACTTTAATTTAAATAATCGCTCTAGTCCAACATATAATTGGGGTTTCATATTTTTCTAATAATCCCAACTATCATACCTCTTTTTATTTAATATATATACTAATATTATTAAAATAATATAAGATTTCAACATTTTTTATAGCATACTTAGCAGAATATTGCCAGCACCGCAAATCCACTTCAAATATGCTATAAAATATTCTATATTTATAAAGATAAGCCTTCATAAATCATATAGGATTATGCCTTACTAATATAGATAGGTTCGTCCACACAAATAGAAACTAGTGGCTAGAAACTATAAAAATCCCACGCAAAGATTTTCTTAGATTCTCGCAACATTCGGTACTTACTATAGATATATACACATATTCTGGGTCAAACAAAGAGATTAAGTTTTACATACCTGCAAATAAAAGAGAAAATATATATGTTAATAACATTCAAAAGTCTCTACTAAATCTAATTAATTTTTAATACATTAAATTAAATTAATTATCAATCATGCCGCAGTTCATTGATATTTTAAGTGCAACTAGGTAACTCAATCAATGCCATATCATCGAGGAGTTCGATTCTTTTTTCAAGAAGCTTATTTCATTTGGTAAACAACGATTGATAAGATTAGAGGGCTTAAAAAAACTGATTAGATGACGAAGCTTGAACGCCTCCCCTATGTGCAGTCTTCATATACTATAACTTTATATTCTTCAGCACATATTGAAAAATACTTTATAAAGCTGTCTGGCAATCGAGGAGCACAAAGTAAACAAAACTGGTTGCCGCCTGTAATTTTCCACACGGCAATGGGTGCAGTCAGTCCCCAGACCAGTTCTGTAAAAGGTCGCCACTTCGATGGTCACGATCAGTTCGGTCTTGTTAACTTTTCGAAGGTAAAGCAGCCCAAAAAAGAACTGTTTTTAAAAGCTTCGATGGTTAGAATTGGCTTTGTCATAGTATTGATAACATAAATACGATTTATGTGCTCTTATTTTTGGGGGAAACTTGATAACTGGAATAGAAGGAGGGACTTTGGACCGGCAAGTCTTGTAGGTCATTAGGGAAGATGAGTAGAAGGCAATTAATTTTGGTTTCTGTAGGTCATCATCATCATTTATTAATTAAACATTTCTAACGACTGCTATTTGGGCTATTAATTGAATACATCGGCGCTTAGATAAATATTTTATTAGAACCTTATGATCACTGTAATACTCATAAAATAAAATGAGTTCCTTGCTGCTTCAAAATATTAAAATTGCAGCGCCGAAATATAGGCAATAGTTTTTAGCCAACTAATCATAGTATACTTTAGGGGGCAGCTCACAGGTAGTTTTTTAAGAGAGAAACAAAAATGGCTTCTGTGACCATACTATATGTCCGATTTAAGTACAATTCGATATGAGAAATAACACAAATTAAAGGGTTCTTTTTTAAGAAACTTCAGCAAGCTAAAAATTTAATATAAAATGTAGTATATTCTTATAGTATAGTTTTTCTGTAGTTTTCGAGGTTGTTACGTTTTCTATAACTGTGAAAGACAGTCCAGCTCTCCAACACGTGTTTACTGTGCTCGGCACAAAGATAGACCCCTAAAGCTCACCTGGGAAAATTGAGGTTATAGATGATAACCCCATGGCAGAGTGATAACTCGCAACAAAGTAAACAGAGTACAAATTACGGAGTGAGTGAGGAGAGGAAATTGAACAAATCGCTGACGACAGGGGTCAATGAAATCGAATTGCAATTGTCAGAAGAATAAGCTTTCCACAACGAAGTCGGGAACTCGGAACCTCGCGAGGTGAGCTAAAGCCAAAGCCAAAGCCAAAGCTTGGGGCGATCGAAAAAAGCGGGAGAGATAATCGCGAGCGAGGGAGCAAAAAGAGAGAGAGCACTCACGACGAGAGAGAGACGGAGAGCGATAAAAACAGAGCTAAAACCGGCAAACAAAGAGCCGAGGCGACAAACGAATCAACGACGCCACAGCAGCAGCAGCAGCAGCAACAGAAACACGAGCAACAGCAACAGCAACACACAGAGCTGACAAACACGAGGAAAGGTTCGAGGCTTGCTCAGTGTGACGGCGAACGTCGTACCTGTTGTGTGTGCTGTTCCCCAGTTGTCCAACGATTTTGGAACCGATTCCCCAAAGGCCCGGAGACCAGACCGAAAACCAAAACAAACGCAAAGCCCAGACAGCAACAGTTGTCCATACAGCCCAGCCAGATCGCAGGAAAAAGGCCAGCAAAATGTTTGAAGTCGCCTGCCTGATGTTCATCTGCCCTTGGCTCATACTCGTGCTGCTCATGTTCATCGCCATGACTGTACTCTAAAAATCGGAACCAAAACTCAAGAGCAGAAAAAGAAAAAAAAAAAAAATGGGCACACAAATTGCAACATCGCTTGGCTGTGTGCCCAAATAATCATCGGAAATTAACAGAAGATTCTGTTGCCTGCTCTGCACCCAGATATTCCTATGAAAATGTGCTTTGATTGTTGTTCTTGCTTTGTTTTTGTTTTCCTTCTTGTTTGTTGACCACACAAAAGTGTAATGTGATTTAAGTTTAATTGAAAATATTGTATTATGTAAGAAACTGTACCTTGTATATAGACTTAGTTAGGCTTTAAGCTTTGAAATAAAATATGAAGCAGTGAGTGTTAAGAATTGTAGAGGTTTTTAAACGGTGGGCAAGGTCTAAAAGGGTATATATATAATTGTCTTGTTAACTTTTATTAATTTAGCCCCACAAACCAGTTTCCAGAGTGATTATCGCTTTTGTGATTCGCTCTGCTGGCCGCATACTAATCCAACTCGTTATAAACAATAAAAAAAGAAGAAACACTTAAAGAAGAGGTTTTAAATTAACAGAAATTGGTAAGTCGAATATTAATGCACAAGTCATTAATTAATACAAAATAAATAATAAGGATTGGAATAAATTATTGAGAGATATCAAAACAAAAAAATATATAATATATTTATTTGATGATGATGAATAATATATACATATCAAATATATTTAAAAACTTGCACAACTGTTAGAGCTCTTTCTGCGCCATAAATACAAGTCTTTTGAAATCGGCCAACTGTCATATATAAACATTTTGCTTATCTACAACTTTTGTGGTATCTTTTGATGATAAGGCTAATTTGGGACATGACTTACGCCACTTTATGTACACTTTATGGGACTTTGCAGCTGCATTTTGAAAATAAATGTATAAAAGAAACTATTCCTATTTAAAGAGTAGTAAAACTATTACCATAAACCCATGAGGACATAGCCAAAGTTCAAACAACTTCCTCGAAGGAGAAAAATATCACTCCACAAGTACTTGTTAAAAAGTGAAAGCTTGTCACAAAAACGTAATAAGTGTAAAAACAATTACACGTGTAGTGAGTGTTTAAACTTCCACTCAGCGTCATCACTCGAGTCGTGTCAACAGCAAAGTTAAATTTAACTCTTATTAAATAAATAATGAATGTGACCGAGGAGCTGCTCAAAAATCGAGCACTGCGTAAATCATGGCCATTAATTAAACAATAACAAAATGAATACTCAAATCAAACAAAAACAGATCTGTCTTTGTCTGTGAATACCTCGCTTACTCCAATTTATTAGTCATACTTCTTGGGTTGGTTGTAAGTAAACAAAGTAGTTTTCTCTTTTGTTTTTCGGCCGAGAGTGTTTGCAGTGTCATTGAACCTAATTAGCAAATGGGAGAACAATGGAGGGCACGAAAAGAGGGAATAAAGCCAAGGGCTCACAGGTATTTGTTATTAATTTAAAACAACTCCTTTCTCTTGGATTTATTTTGTGGGGCTCTAGACAGTCCATTGTTGATTGGGTCACATACCAATTGGGTTATGTGCAAATGGGCAAATATTATGACTTGGCCTCTTGTTTGCCCAAACGAATACGAGCCAATATTGACCCAATGGTGACTGGGTAAAGTCAACTTGGTCTAATTCCTCAGAAAACATTGACTGGCTTTTTGGGGGGTACTAATACTATATGTCTATGCACGAGTGCACACTGGTGGCAAAAAGCTGAATGCATTTTCATTAAAATGCAACAATTCGTGGAAAAGGAAAAGAGGCCTGCAAAGACATTTGAGACATATCGCGTGCCGCTCGGATTTACAGGGCAATTTTAGTAATGTTTCGGGGAGTTGGGGGTGCTTATACTATATGGTACCATGGTGCAATCACCTCTCCGGAACGAGACCCTTTTTGTGGGTCAGCAGGACTGCAGTTAGCAGTTGCAAGTTACCAGTTAGAAGGCAGTCGAGCCACTGGTTGTTGCTATAAATTTTGAATGTTTACATTTCGTGCTCGATTCGGTTGTGGTGTGTGTGGTCCCTGGTCCCTGGTCCCCGGTCCCTCCTTGCAGCACTTGCATTTGCATTTCCCGCAGCAATGGGCACTATGAACTCTCAGTTCCGGCTGAGACAAGTCAGCGTTGGCCACAGTTCATTGCTCTAATTCCCCGGCGAATATATATCGTACGCGCCGAGAGAACGAACCAAAACCCCAAAGTGCGGCACGTTCTCAGATATTATTTTCCTTTGCTACCCAAGGGCTCTTGTGATTTGAGGGTATATTGCTTTCAGGTGCAAAGAGAATGGGTAATACTTTGAGTTAGGAAATGTTTTTAGATTATTATTTTTTTTAATTTAATTAGAAATACTAAATAGTTTAAACTTAGCTTACTTAAAAGGTGCTATTTGATAGGAGATACTAACAGTATGAATACCAAATAAAACTGGGCACACTATTAAGGAATTTTAGGAAATTTGAATTACAAGTGAAGATGGTCACATTGGAAAGCAAGTATAAAAGCTTACACATAACCATTTTAATTGCTATTTGACTAATTCATCGATTCATTTTTAAATACCAAATTTAATTGGCGAATTTCATATTTAGGCTACTTTACCAGCAAAACAGTAACTTAGAGTCGAAACATTGAAAATACCCAATAGTTTTATGCCATTGTTTGGATTCAGGCATAGCTGTTTTTATCGCTGGCCATAAAATCACAAATTTCGCACATAATTAAATGCAAAATGGCAGAAGGGGGAAAAGGCAACCGCAGGCTAGGCTGGCTAAAATCAAATTACAACTAATCATAATTTCAGCTTGTTTTGCATACTAGTGTTTTTACTTTGTTGCGGTTGGAGTTGCTTTGAAGTTTGACGTTTTTGTAGCCTCCGGCTGGATTGTTGCACTTTTTTCATAGGTTTGTCTTGGACTTGCCTATGCAATTATTCGAAATGGGCGGCAACACTTTTCTTTTCTCCTCTATGGCTGCTGTCGCCTGACTTGGGGCATTTTGGGCTTGTCAAGGAGCTTGTGATTTCGCCGATGACTAGAGGGCCAGCAATGACCCGATTTGTCTGGGCGGTAATTTTGCTTTGGTGGGTGGAGCGTAGCATGCCGGGAAATTACTGCCAAAGGGTTGGAATTTCAGACTTAACAACTTAATAAATATGATTAAATAATAATAAATTTTATGGTTAAGCCGTTGGTGAATTATTGAGTTTTATGGGTAACCTGTTGGTGAATTTTTGAACTTGAAGGTTAGGAAACTCTTTTAGGATAATGGTTGAATTTGATGATTATGAGGATGGGGAATTGTTGAATATTATTGTAAACCTGTTGGTGAATTGTTGAACTTTATGTTTAACTTTGGATTATTTTGAACTTGAAGTTTTGTTTTAAGCTTAATTCTGTCTGTTGTTGAACAATTATTTTGTTCTATTTTGGCATGCGATTATATTTAAAATCCTACAGCCTGGTTAACTTAAGGGGAAAGTGTATGCAAAACTGCATTATAATTCCACTGCCTGAAATCTGCTTTGGTTGAGCTATTCTTGCACTTTCCACGTTTGCATAATAATTGATATACCATAATTTAAGCCGAGCTCCTCCATTATTTTTGCACATTTCGCAAGCATAACATTGCGTGGCCCGAAAGTTTCATAAGAATTTCCTTGGCTTATGCAAAAATGGCAATAAAGTGAAAACTTGTGTCTTTGTCTTTGGCTTAGTCAACAGTTCGTTTGTTTACACTGCACTTTTTCACTGTCTCAGTTTGTTTGTGCCGCCAGAATGTCTGCCGCGTTATTAGCCAAGTCTCGATGTCGTGGTCGATGTCGATGCCTTTTCCTAGTTCCTTCCAGCTGGTCTTTGTAACACGAAACCATAATGAACTTAAGCATTCTAAAAAAAAAACAAAAAAGCAAGGAACAAACGCAAATGTTGTTCCCTGACGACTTTCCATCTCAGGTTGCACTGGTGGGCCATGTTTTTCTGGCGGCAAACCAATGAGGCGAGCCATGTGACAACAAGAGTACCATATTTTGGTTTATTTTACGGCCGGCTCTTCTGGCTAAACTGTCCCCCCCTCCGCCTTTTACCTTTTCTGCCTTTCCTCTCTCTCCCAACCATTATCGCCTCATTAGCTTGGCCAAATACGGGCGGCTAAATGGCAAGCAGAATGTGTTTGTGTTTAGCATTCGGCGGCTTCTGTTTAACATTTGCCACGTGGCTGGCTGCTCGCTGGCTGTCTGCCCTGCCTAGGAAAATAATTAAAACTTCAGCTTTTCATTTGGCCAACAGCCCGAAATGTCTGGAATCAAGTGGAAGTCAAACAACAGGGAAGAGGATTCATTATTCTGGTTGTTTGTATAAGGTTCGTCGGGTTGTTGGGAGTAATGAAATCAGGGCACATTCGGAAAAGCTTTTTATTAAATTATATTTGCAAACGCAAAAGCCACAAGTCACTGTATAGTTTAATTAGAGTTGTTATGGGAAAAGTGACAAGAGAGATGTGCAATTGAATTCACTTACAACTCACTACAAAGAAAATTAATTCGAATGGAGTATAGATCTCACCGATTTAACGCGATTAACCAATCCCTTCCACCCGATTAATCAAATGCAACTGTGACATTTTCTATCGCCTTCATCTAGCACCTGAATCTTGTAACCCTGAATTATTCCCATCACAAAGTCGCAGCTGCTTCAGCATTATCAATGCGTTTAAAGTGCAATCAGAATCTATCAAGATGCCCAGTAATTCCTTTAATTGCGCACAGTCTTTGTTCAGTTCGGCTTTTATTTTCATGCAACAGTTTCTCATCGAGAATTATTCCGCGGAGAACAAAGCTTATGGCAATTAAAGTAATTAAAACGAAAAGCGTTAATCGGCGCGGACAATAGCCAGCGAAAGCCACAAAAGAAACCGCAATAAAACGTGAAATTCGACACGCCCCCATATGATATGCATCAAAAATTATGACAACTTGAGTGCGAGGCGAGGTTGGCGTGAAGTATATATCTTGGAAAGTCATCAATTAGCCACAAAATAGATACCGTTTTTTAATATAATCTAACTAAACTAAGCTTTAACAATTAAATGTTTTTATTTATAGAATATTTGTATTATTTGTATAATTGAAATTTAAAGAAAAATAGCTTTGCTGGTCTTGATTTTTACAAGGTAGTTCTATAATAATTTTAAAAGAATAATAATAATTCTGAGATAGAGAAATTTATAAATATAAATATTTCATTGAACTGTAATATTCAAATAAGTTTTCTATAATTATTTGTAATTTTTATCTATTTGTAATCTTTATATATTTGTAATCTTTATCTCTTTGTACTCTATACTTTTTCTTCTACCTTTTTACCATTTTATTTTGAACATCTCACACAAATCTTGCTTTTTTCTAGAGCGAATAATTGCACTTTGATAGAAATTTACTTTTCGCACACGTGTTGTTAGTTAGTAGAATTAGTAGTATTACCCCCCAGCCCACAATCCCCTCCCAAACCTTTTGGCAAACAGTACTAACTCCCCTCACAGCCCTTCGTGTCTTCTGTTTTTTTTTTCGTACTTTTTTAGCGTCACTTCAGCAATAGACATTTTAAGTGGCAGCCATTTAAATGTAATTTGCCGCGCATTGCAATGTGAAAATAAAATAAAGAAAAGTCGATCTGCATATGTATCTGTATCTGAGGGGTTTCGCTCGTGGCTCACCTCGACTGTGGTTGTGGTTGTGGTTGTGTGTTGGGTGGTGTTGGGGCGAGAAATTAACGATTTCCAGTGAACGAGCGTCGCCGCCAGACATGATGGCGTCGACATAGCTTTTCATTGTTGCTGCTCGTTAGTTGTCAGGCTGTCCCTAGGTTTCTTTTCACCCCCCGTTGCTTTCCCCTTTCCCCTTTCCCCGTTTTCTTTAGTTTCTAACGTCGCCTATTCATGCCTCTTTCCAGCCCCGATAATGTTAATGTAATCACATCGATTAGGGCTGGAATATGTAGCTAGCTTAGGCAGTTAAAGCTTCTTTATTATGCGTTATGGCCCCAATATATGGCTATAATATATAGTTCATCAACAATGGGAAAGGAAAAGATTAAAATATTCCCTATGAATATTGTTTCTTTTGTCAGCTTTTTCAAATGTCAACGGTTGATGAATGCTTTTTTAATTATGGTTGGATTTTAAAACACATGGCCTTCAATAAAAATATAAATATTCATAAGGAATAGTGATTAAAACTGACATTTCTGTGTTTTTTTTTTTTTTCTTTTTTGAGAGCGATAACTAAAATTAAATATGTTGAATTAAACAAATTGTTTATGTGCCATGAGAGCTAATCAAATGCTTCAAAAATGCTCAATTAATAACATTATTAGGGACAGATTTATGTATTTATAAACAGCAAAAATCTCTTCAAGACTTACCACCCGTATAAAAAAATAGAAAAAGACAATTTCGCATACCTAAAATGGAAACAAAATGTATAAATTAGTCAACCTATTGGCAAGGTATTCGCAAGGTAAATAAATACAGCTAAAAATAGATGCCACGGCACACACACAGACTGAAACCCAGACAACAATCCGCAAACAATGTTATTTGTATTAAAAAATATATATGGAATAATATTATTTATTTATTATCGAGTCATCGAGTAGGCAATAATTTGAAATGACTTGACAAGTAATACTTGCGGAGGAAAAAAAATACCAATAAATATAAATCGTCAAAAGTGGCAGCCCAGAGGAATTCCTTCACGACGAGAAGAGGCAAGCAAGGCAGAAGAATGAGGGAGAAATCTTCAAGCCAGACAGCAGACAGCAGAGTAAACAAGAAGAATCTTCTGTTCGACAGCGATCTCCGCCTCTACTTGGCCAACATACATTACACTTGGCCATAAAAGACTCGCCTCTGGCCTACACTTCATCACTCCATCCCCATTTAAGCCATTTCCATAAGATAATTGTTGTTGAGCTCTGCGGCTGTGGCCGCCGCTGTTCATTTCTTCTTTCTTTTATTTTCCCTTACTTGAATATTATTTTTGGCATGTTTTGCGGCTTTCTTGGTTGGTTTGGTTTGGTTTCTTTTTATTTTTCGGCATTTCTGTTTTGTTTCGCTTTTGTTGCTCTGGCCTGCTCTTTTTTTACTTGTATTTTTTGGGCATTGTGTTTTGCTCGGCTGGCTGCAAGCATTTGTGCCAAAAATAAATGCTGACATCATCCCAAGCAAACCATTCAGCCGCCACAAGCACACAGGCACACATTGCCAGCCCAATCGAGCTCACATTTATTATGTGGGGAGCGAAGAGACAGCAGGCGGGGAGACGAGACCAGACCCTCTCGATAAGGAGGCCTCCTCCTCCTGCGCTCGCCACTCTCTTGAGTGAGATAAAGCCAAAGTTGTGCGAGATGATGCCTAATTGAAATTCTAATTGGTCTGGGGAGTCGGTCGCCAGCAGCTTCCAATCTCATTGCTGGTTCCCCCAAAAAACAAAATAATCGGAGAACGAAAGAAATAATTGAAGATACTAAGGGAACGCATGGTTGCTCTGAGATTCTTTGACCTTGAACTTGAGTGAGTTCTCCGGGTCTTCTCCTCAGTAAGACCTTTGGACTGAGAGCCCAGTCAAACATCTTTTTGGTGTTCGGCCGCTCCATAAGGAACATATCAGTTTTGTGCGCTTTTTGAGTGCGTTTGCAGTGCATTTTTTGGGCAAGAAACAAAGCAAGGGAAGTACAGCATTTTTAAATACCATTTGTTGGAACTGTACTTGTTTTTAAAGAGAGTCTTAAACTTGGCTAAGAGGTTTTATACCAAATATGTGCAGATTATTGAATGCTTTTAAGGAATTAATAGGCCTATATGTTTGATAAGATATATTCATTAATAATGTATTGAAAGAAAATCAAGTACAGCCTTTCTAAATACCATTTGTTGGAACTGTACTTGTTTTTAATGCGGGACTCAACATTTTGCTTTAATGCTAAGAGGTTTTATTCAAAATTTCTTCA
The DNA here is from genome assembly GCA_008042775.1 of Drosophila pectinifera. Lineage (NCBI taxonomy): Eukaryota > Metazoa > Arthropoda > Insecta > Diptera > Drosophilidae > Drosophila > Drosophila pectinifera. The sequence continues at coordinate 81,015 of VNKC01003264.1, forward strand.
GACTATTGAATGCTTTTTAAGGAAATAATATTCATTATAATGTATAGTAATATGTAGTCTACGACAAGAAAGAAAATCCAGTACAACCTTTTTAAATATCATTTGTTGCAACTGTACTGGTTTAAAAGGAGACTCTAAAACTTGGCGAACGCTAAGGGGTTTTATTCAAAATTTGATTAGCATATTGTATGTTATATTTTTTAAGGAAATAATAGGCCTATATGTTAGATATTTTTATTCATGAATATATCATGAATAATGTATAAATTCTAGGGATCCGTAATAGTTGAAGCAACCCTCTTACTGATTTTCTAATTTTATACTGCAATGTTTCTAGGAACATTATCATTATGACATTATCTTCCTCCCATTTTAAGTTACCCTTTCGAATCTAAGAGAGGAGACAAACTACAAAAAAACACATTATCAGGTTTATTTTTGATAGGGAAAATTCCAAAATTAATTTTTCTTGGCAATTGTAGCAAAAAGCAATACAATTTCCGGATTATTCATCCTCAAAGTATATGTACATATTTCCCTCCTTATAAAGCATAAATTAAGTGCCGTCTTTGAACTTTGCCAGTGAATCATAGCATTAGTGAGTCACTTGAGAGTAGAGCAATTATAAAAAAGTGCGGCTACTTTCAAATAGCTTTCTCAAGTGGTTTTCCCCTCCTCCAGAGTAAATAGATTCCTGGAGTTTAATTTATCCCAATTGCGTCATAGGAATTTCATATATGAAATTAAATATGGGAGTCCTCAAAATTCCTATAGAATTTTTTGTGCGACATAAAATGATTGGGCGGTGAGGCAGCCCCTTAAAAAACATAGAACTTGTCTCTTATGGATACCTAATTTAGTGCGCCATTCGCCCCCCAACAAAGCCTCGCCTTTGTGGGAGCCCCAGAGCTTTTCATTTTTTTTTTTTTTGGGGAGAACTATCGAGAGACCCTTTTCACTTTCTGCGCAGTTCGCGGTTGCTGCTGGCGGGAAATTGCGTTGTGGCCACCTCAAAGGAATTGCTTTTTTATTGCTTATGAGGCAACAAATGTTAACGCATCATCGTCGTCATCGTCATCATCATCAGCAACATCGAGAAATAAATGCACGAAACGCGAAACAAGAATTACAAGAGCAGGCAAGTTTTAGGTATGACATCATTTCCAGAACCAAAAACCAAGACCCAACCCAGAGAACAACAAAATTCGCACAACTTTTAAATGCGTAAATGAGTTGATTGAATAAATTTAAGGGGTGAGAGCGGCGGTGAGGAGGATCAAGGGGCAAACTTCCTTCCTTTGGGGCAGATTGGTTTTGTATAATTAAGCCAAAGGAAGGGAATAAATGCGAAGAAGCCTTCGGGGCAAGCTTGTGACTGGCTTACAAATGGCTTTGGACCACGAAAGCGATGCATTTCTGTGATTGCTTTCCATGAATCACTTGTCGAATGACGCAACCTGATCGAAGGATAATGATTTGGGAAGATATATATTTAAGCGGTTTGTCATAAATAAAAGATGGCAAAACTAAGCTGTAGGAGTTAGTAGAGATAGCTTTGGAGTTTGGCTAATTAATTAGAAGCTAAAATTAATTAAATAAGAAACAAGATAACATATATTAAACCCTTTAGAGACCTTGTATTTTGCTTGGTTAAGTTTAGAGTAGGCTCTGAATATTATCCAGTTTCGGTTTATTTAATGGGAATTCTTTTAAATAAATTTCGGGGATAAGACATGCTTAAATATTAAATTACAATCACCAAGGCAAATGTTAATTCATGCCGAATATATACATAAACTAGAGCCTGGAACACATAGTCTAAGTAAAGAAGGTTCTGTAGACTCTGAATAAAAGGAGTTAAGTCCATGAAATATATTAAAAATAAAGTGAAGAAGATTGAGATAACATTAGTTAGTTTTCTTCTATAAAAAGTTTTAGTACGAAATTGAAACATTTTCTGAAGGCTTCATTCACATTTTCTACAGCTTTATACTGAGTCTAAAAAATATGCAATGAAAATGGAATAAATAATAATTGTTAACCCCCGTAATGTTATTTAACCATAGATTTAGTACTTCCTTAAATAGAGCTTGTAACTGGCCTGGAGTTATAGATTTCTCTGTTTATTTTTACCTTTGCTATGTGAAATACTTTCAAAACATTCAGCGTGCAACAAACACAGGGCAACAACAAGCGGTTAGAACACCAAACATTGAGAGGATAGACACGAATTTAAAACTGGGTTAAGAGCAGGCCGCAACCAGGGAATAGGAGGGGCGAAGGACCGACCTGTTGACAGGAGTGGCCATTCCCATCTGCTGTGGATCGCCGCCGCAAGTGGCAGCCGCGGCCACGGCGGCAAAGACGGTGGCACATTCCAGCGGGGACCGCCGCTTGGGGACTTGCAATCGCTGGAAGGCAGGATCGTAGCTGAAGGATATGCGGGAGCTGTGCGCAGGATGTCCTGGCACTCCGGTCATCTGTACCGGCGATGAGAGCGAGGATGTCTCCGGCGAACTGGCATAGAACGGCGAGTGTGGATAGGCATAGATCGAGGGACTGGCACTGAAGGCCGTCGCTGCCGCCGAATTAATACCCTGGGCAATCCTAGCCTGCTGGGGATTCAGGGGCGGATGCATCTGGTGCTGCGGACTGTTCCCGGCACTAATCGGTATGGGAATCGCACGACTCGCCCCCGCCGCCGCCGATCGAGTGTATAATGTGGGCGAAAACTGATCAATGGCCTCCTCGTAATCCTCCTCGGTGCTGGAGCCCATATACAGATTGGTGTCACTGGCCCGGGCATTGGGACTCGGATTCGTCGGCCACAGGGACTCATCCACGCAGAAGGAACTCCTCCCCGACTGCGATTTGTTGTAGTAATAGAGCTGCGGGTTTAGGCGATGCATGAAGGGGCCGGGATCGACGGCGGGTCCAAAGCCTCCTGCTCCTCCGCCGATAATTCCAATGTGAGGATTGCTAAAGGCGCGCTTCCGACTGCCGCCGGAGTTCGCGGAGATAAAGCTGGGGTTTTGGGTTCGTTTTCAATTTGGGAAGCAAAAGGTTTGCGCGCGCAAATAAAAAATAAAAGGTAGAAAAAGAACAATGTTGAGAGAGGTGGAAGCTTTTTAGATATATAAATATTTTCCATTAGATTTTCAATACTGATTTTGTCCAATCGAAATTAAAATATAGTTTCAAATATATTTTCGGATTTTGGGGGATTTTCGGGTGAGGTGCCGGGCAACAAAAGTCGATTCGGTGTTGCTGCAATGAAGTGGGAAATCGATTTGCGATTCGAAAGTGATTTGTTTTTGTGATCGGTGGTATCGATGGCAAACGAATCGAATGATTTGTAATCTGGTGAGGAATGCTTCTTGGTGGCTCGATATCTTGGTGTTTTTTGTATATTTTTTATCCATAAAGGGGTTTCTTATTGCCCATTAAGCTGGTTTCCAATAATTTTTTGTAAGTAAATGTGATTGTGATCTTGAACATAAAAGTTTGCACGTTTATATGGTGTTTCTCCTTCTGGAATCACTCAATTTTAGTGTGAAAATCAATGTGTATTTAATATTTATACTGGTGTGTGGCAGAGATGGGCACTCAGAGGCTCTTTTAGCTCCCAGACCTATTTCCGTTGTGTTTTGGTGAGATAAGCAAGCTAGTCCAAAGCATTTAAGAGCTTTCCGCACTCAGATGATCCAAAAACCCAAACAGGGATTGCTATTACCTTGGCTTGAATTGAAATGGCTCTGAGATTGATAACCATACAGTGTGAATTTTATCTAAAAAATACTCCATTAACTCTTCCACATTTATGCTACATTTTTAGACTCCCTCTAAACCCTCTAAAATCCCTGGAAAAGTCCCACTGAAAACAAACAAGAGAGGCACACTCAATTTCCACTTGATTTACGGCACAACAACAACAGCAGCAGCAACAACACAGAGAAAATTATGATGCAACACATTTGCGGCAGCAACGTGTCGATGCGCTCCAATTCTCAGCATAAACAACTCCTCCCAAACGGCACACTGCAAACTGCAACATCGAGCGGAGGCACATGATGGATGTGGCATGCCACATGCAATTTATGCCTCGAAAATGAAACTGGCTGAGGAAAATTAAAGCAGAGAAAGATCAACCATTTTGTCAATTACGTTGTTGCCAATTAATCTCCTTAAATAGAGTACATTTCCTCCGGGATTTGTTTGATCTTTGTGCTCTGTGGCAAAGTGACGAAAGCAACTAAGTTGGTCTTACTTAGAAAATTAATAATGTATTTCCGCTGATTCCATGATGCTAAGACATAAATTGAACTGCAGAAGTTTTCTTAGTTTCAAGGAAAAATAAATACATCTTTTGCAGGTATTTTTAATGTATTTTTCAACTTGGCTCGTGTCGCAACCGTGCGGAAAGTCAACAATTGCAAATGAAGTGCGGGAAATAAGAACTTTCAACCAAAAATTTAGCTGCAGTCCAGCCGCAGTAGTTCTGCTTTTTCCCTCTTAGTTTTTGGATAATTCTCAGCTGCTGCTTTGGGTTTTGTGGTTTCCTTATTTTATTTTATTTTGTTTTACTGCAGCAAAAGTTGTGTTCCCTTTTTTTGCAGCGCTTTTAATTGTTAATTTTTAAGTTCCACGAAACTTTTTCATGTCCTTCGCAGCTATAAAAATTAAACTTTTAAAAGGCAACAACTTTTAAATTCGGTTCAAACGGAAATGAGCAGGAACTATAAAAGTTCAGTTCAAGATTACAGAAGTAGTTTGGCCGAGGAAAAGGAGACTCTATAATCAAGTAATTATGAAAAGACTGGTACCATAAATATTTTAAAATAAGTAATTGGTAAATTAAGACCTCCAAAATGTTGGGGACAAAAACAGCTCCATGAAAAAGCACTTTATTGATATCCTCTAATATTTCTCTTTGCCTTTTAAAGCACCATTTCATGACATGACTTTAAAATAATTAATAAAAAATAACTTCACACATTCATAACTCATTATCTCGCAAGATAAAACCATTATCTTTAATTTGACAGACTTTCCCCATTTTGCCATAGCCTCTTCCTGTGAAAAGAAAAAACACAGTGTCATCCTTTCAACGCTCAACCACTGAGCTGCCATCATCCTTTTCTTTCGGCGTTTTACATCTTGCATAATGGCCAGGCGAAGCAGGGAAATTAGCATAAAAAAACACGACCCTGTGAAAAACTAAGGAAAATTGTGGCCAAAGCTGTCGAGTGCGGTTTGTTATTTTCGTTTTTATTCGCTTTTTTTTTTGTAGTCATTGTGACCTGGCTTGCATTGTTAAGGCAGCAACAAATTAAATGCACATTACATGCAGCGGCAGCGGCCGCAGCAGCATTTCCCTCCGCATTTTCATTTACCATTGTGTTTCTCCACCGCTCAGTATGTCGCTCCAAAACAAAGCAAGACAAAAAATCCAACAAGGAAATAAAAGTTTTCCACAAAAATAACAACAACAAAAAGTAGGGAAAAACAATTTGCTGTTTGTTTTGGAAAAAATTAGGTGAATGGAGTTGAGTTGAGCTGAGCTGTGAACTCAAAGAAAACTGCTGCCGAGCGAGAGGGAGAAATGCCAAAACGGGAGCCTCGAAAAGTCCGAAGCCGATCGCAGAGATAAGACAACAACAAAGCCGTTGAAAAGAAATTTAACAGCTTCAAAACTAAAGACAAAAGGAAAATTGGCTGAAAAAAGGAGGTAAGTTAATCGCTTTGCCGTTTTGATTTCGCAGTTAAGTTTATCGGCGAATTTTCATCGCTTTTCCCCGCCAAGTCAAGCTAAAATTTATTTGCAAATGCTTTTCTTACTCGTGTGTATTTACGTAATTTCATTTTCAATGTGTTTTTTGCGGCTTTTTCCGTTTTTGTTCGGAAATTCGGCAGTTTGATTTGACAGCACAATTAACTTGAAAGGACAGCAGAAATAGGATTGCGCAAGCGAGGCAGAGAAAGAAGTCGATGGAAAAGTAGAGGAAATTCATGGGACAACACAAATAGAAAACTACGATAGAAATGCTGAAGATATTTAACAAAGACTAACTACGTTTACTTATTTTAAATTCTCGCTATCTAAAGGCGTTTTTTTAAGCAGGATTATTATTCTTATTTTCGACAAGTTTCTTATTTGTTTTTGGCATAAAATAGGGTTTAGAATTTTCTACATTTAATTATGTTCCTTTTCGGTGATCTAAATAATGTAATTAAAGGGATTGGTATTCGTAATAATATCTCATCCCTAATTTAAGCATATTTCAGTAATTGTAAATTCTAAACTCACTGACAAGTTGTAATTGAACTTTAAACAATTTCCGTTTCGGATAATCATCATAACTATAACGGCTGATTTATGTGTGTTTCAAGACAGAACTTTAATTACAAAGTTAGTTTGAGATGCATGAATAAATTATTTAAATGCATGGTTAGACAGGGACAGCGATAAACAGAGAGATAGAGAGTGAGATAGGAAGATAGAGATAGAGTGAGTTAGAAAATAGAGGGAGACAGAGAGGTAGAATGCATGTTCTATTGATGGAAAGGTACGGGAGAAAATGGTTACAAAGTACTCACATTCACACACAAGTTAGGTAAAGGGATTTTATGTTGCCATTTGTTGCTTACCTGTAAAGAAAAGAGAAATATTTATTAGATAAGTTTATAAAGTAATTATATTCTATTTTCTATTTAACAGTTCGATAATTTACAAATGATTAAAATTAATTTTCTTAAAAAGATCAGATAAACCGTATTACTTTACGTATGAAACTGCCTAAGCATGGCAACTTTTGTTAATTTGTTAAGTTAATCTCCTGCCAGTACCGCACTTATCAAAAAATAATCGTATACGTGGTATACGTGGCGTATACTTGATAAATACTGCTTAAAAGGTTCATGATTTTGATAAGGTAGAGAACTTTGATCAAACATATTGCACTGCTTGTCTAACTGCTTGTCGGTGTAGAATCCGTGTAAAGTAAATACTGGTTAAAAGGTTGATGCCTTTGATAAGGTAGATAACTTTGATCAAACATAATGCACTGCTTGTATCACTGCTTGTCGGTGTAGAATCAGTGTAAAGTAAATACTGGTTAAAAGGTTGATGACTTTGATAAGGTAGAGAACTTTGATCAAACATATTACACTGCTTGCATCGCTGCTTGTCGGTGTAGAACTCGTGTAAAGTAAATGCGAGTCATTAAAGAAGTGCAAAAGCAGATGAGAACAGGGTTTGAAACTCATTTTGCTGATCCAACTTTTCCACCTATTTCAATATAATACATCAAACATCTGATAGAGTGCGCCTCGTTTGGTGTCTACGCTTATGTAAAAAATTAAATTAAATGTAGTTTTACTTATTTAGCTTGCTGAAATAGTCAAATTTTTTAGTTTTTAAGTAAATTTGGTTAAGTATAGATTTTTATTAAGTAATTAAAGACCGATTGCTGTTAAAAAGCAGACGAAAAACGTTTATATTAAGTATAGATTTTTAATAAGTAATTAAATATCGATTGCTATTAAGAAAACAGTCGAAAGGATAGCTGTCCACATTGTTTTAACTGTAATCTAATTTTTAATTAAGATTTATGATTTACACAAAAATATAAATAACAATAATTACAGTAAACAAAAAAGCGCAACGCAATAAAAAATGTGCTCACATTTGTTGTTGTCCCTTTTGGATTTCTGCCGCATTTTTTTTCTCTATTTGATTGTTGTTTTCTTTTTATTTATTTATTTTTTTAAGCGCAGTGGCGAAAAATGGCAACAAATACAAAGAAGGCGATAATGTGCAATGTGCACAAAAGCGATCAATAACAATACAAATGAGAAGGCAATCAGAAGGAGGGAGAGTAAGAAACAGAGACAGCGAGAGAGAGCGAGAGGCCAGAAAACAATAACAAAACAAAACGGACGACGATAGAATGCAATTAGAAGACGCAGATAAAGAGAGAAGCAGAGAGATAATGAGTGAGAGAGACGAGGCAAAAATAATTCACGTGTGGAAAAGCGAAACGTTGTAAGCGAGTAAAAGGAAGAACGCGAGAGCGAAGAATTCTTGCAAGTGATAAGCTTCTCTCCATCTCACTCTCTTCTAGTCTTTTTCTCTCTGAGAATCGATTGAGCTTTAGTATTTGCATTTGTCGCATTTGTTTTGTTTTTCTTTTTTATTTTGCACGGTTTTTGTTTGTTTTATTTTTTTCTGTCGTCTCTTTTTTCCGTCTATAATAAAAATAGCAATTTGCGCACTATTTTTAAATGTTTTGAAAAATTGTTTAATTTTTTTTTTCTGTTTTCCCCATTTTGTTATTTGTCTGCTTCGATTTGTTGTTGCTGTCAATCACATGAGAGAAAAAAACATAAAATAATTGTAAGGTCGATGTTTTTATACCCTTTTCAGGAGTGGATTTAAATATTGATTACTTTATATTGAAAAAGTCAGTACCAAAATTCTTTTATAAAGCTATAAAAGAAATGCAGGTATCATTATAATATATCAGCTAGAAAGATCTAAGATCCTGGAAGATTTTAAGTCCTCAAAGGTCTAAGATATTAAAGGATCCCAAAAATATTGTATAGAAATTTCAATAAAATTGTGGTAACCAATAGAAATCTTTTAATTTCAATCAGATTCATTAAATTTTATAATAAAACAAAAACAACTTTTCTACAATCAGTTTTCTATATCTGAGATCGTACTATAAGCTCCATAAGATCGATAACCCCGGCCTTCCAACGTTCATACTCTCCACAAGGGTAAAAATAAAAGATTTTGTCAACGGAAAGAGAATTGGCAAATTGGAACAACCTCCCGAACACACGCCCCTTCCGATATCTCATATATACTATACTATATAAGTATATACTATACAACAAACTCATGACAATTCGCTTAAGCGCCTTGGCGCCAACTGACAAACGACAAAATCTATTATTTTCTTTTTTTCACTATATTCCGACCGTGTTCATGTATTGCAGTTCGTTTAAAGCCCCGGGGACTACTTGGTGGGGTGTATGTGTGTCTATATGACTGCGGAATTCACGTAAGACAAGCATAATCGATGGCCTGTCTGTTATCACAGAATTTCTCGACTTCAGCTGATAAGAGGAAAGCAAAAAAGAAAGAAAGCGACGAGCAAATAAAACAAAAAAGAAAGAAAGACAAGCGTGCTGCAACCGGTGCGATTTTTAATTTCCCCAATTGATAAATGTGCCAAAAATATGATTTCATTCTTTTTAAAATATTTCCGGGAAGCGACACAGGGAGAACAAGATTGTGTCAAAATGATATTAAAAGTATTTGTAGCTTATTACTTAGTTTGCGTACAAATATGGCATTTACAATATAGGAAATATAAGTAGTAGAATTTGTAAGTTAACTCCAGTAGGTATCCACAAAAATATCTGTTGTTTAGCACCATGTTACACAATGTACTCAATGCTTAAAACCTGACCATACCTAAAGTGGCAACACAAATAGGAACAAATAATAATAGTAATTTTGCTCAGGCCCCAAAACAAGTCATCTTTCATTTAGAAAGGCAATAAATTAACAACATTCGACAACCCGGAAGCATTGTCATAAAATATTTACACAGTTGTAAAATGTGCAACTTAGCAAATTGTTGAATGAGCCGCGATCCCCCACCGCCAGACCCGCTAATAGCCGCCATAAATAAATCACCAATATATAGCTAAAGAATGCAACACGAATATGTTCAATCAATAGATCGTTTGCTGACCTCCATTTACCTTATTGGTAATAGCATTTTGCAATGGATTTCCTCGGTGAAAAGTGCACACAGCGCAACGAAATTCGAAGAAAATGTATTTCCAATTGATTTATGATTTTCCCTCGCAAATTTATGTGTATCAAAAAGTTCCCAGTGCGGAAACAAATTTGGCAATGATAAATTGACCGATCACAAGGCAGGGTACAATGTATTAACAAAAAAAATATATATAAATAAATAAAATAAACAGAGAAGAAAACTTCGCTGAATGCAATAGGAAAGACTACAGGTTACCCTATACATTTGGAATAATATAAAACAGGCTTATATATTAATTAAGACAGTATACGAGATATGTTTTATATTTAACGACTACAATATGCGATTAATTATTATTTATTATATTCATAAATAAAATAAAATCTTAGTGATGCATCCCAGTATACCCTACTGATTCCTTGGATTACATTGTCCGGAAACTATTAATTTGACTTGTATTTATTATATTCTCAACCGAAATGCATCATTAAAATAGTCATATATTTTTCGCGGTTTAAATAATATTCTCGAATAGCCGCAATTAAACTTAGGGGTTATTTTAATAAAACTAAAGACATTGCCAGAAATTTTCATTTAATTGCATTTTTCATCCATTTATTTATTTTATTTTAATTCATCCCATTTCATCAGATTTTCGACGCGTCCATGACAACTGCGTGCATATGTCTTTTTAATTATTTTCCCCCACCTGACTGAGTGTGCATGTGTCTGTCTCCCTGACAAACAATAATTAGGCAAAGTAAATAAATTAATTTCGCATTTTCGCGCGTGAAGAAAATTAATGCGGAATTAATGGAGCGTCAAGGCGTCTGCTGCTCACTTGAATCGTTTGAATCGCCCAGCCATATCCCCAGACTGCGCCGCCAGTGCAGACATATATCCATCCGTTCATTCAATTTGCCAAGTGTTTGGTTGCATTTTAATTAGTAATTTATTAATTGGCACTTTGGACAGCGGGGGAAAGAGCGCAGTGCCAGACAGTGGCTGTGAGTGATTCAGGGGATAATGACTGTTTAGTCAGTCTCTTTTGCCACTTCTCAATATGATTCATTTGATGGGATAAAGAATGGATATGAGTTAGGGGTAGATGAAAATTTATTCTACTAATATTTAATGCAGGAATTAATGGTTAACCTTCTAATAATATTAATATTAATTCGTTAGCTTTTAAGCTGAGCGAGTAAATGGATTGTAACAAATATTTCTTCATGACTCCATTAACTTGTATTTTTCGCAATGAAGTGGAAGTGGGAGCTCCTTAAAATTACTCAATAATCAAGAAACTCCCTTTTTATTTGAAAAATCCGCAAACTCTCTGCCCACGCAACAGTGATTAACTTCCTGTGCCAATCTGCCTCTGAGTCTCTATATTGGAAGCCATGTGGGTGTTGTCAGTGGCAAGAAGTCGAAGAAAACAGCTGTTGGCTTCTGACTCCACACAGCTGCTTGCTTATCCCCGGGCGTTGCGGTTGCTGACTCAAAAAAAGGGGGAAAAAGGGGGAAAAAGGGGGAAAAAGGGTGGGAAATAAGAAAAAATTGGAAACAAAGAGGCGCCCTCAAGTGAGACAGAAAGAGAAGGACAGACTTCAGAAGTTGGCGGAGCAAGGAGAGCGAAATCGTTTATGGAGTTTCTGTAAGTGGAAATCGCAGTATATACGGATGGTGACTAATAAACACACACTCGCGGACAAAGAGAGACTACACTCCATACACTCCACACACTCTGCCACAACAAACAACGACGAACACAACACACAGTAAAAATCACAAGGCACTGCAAACTAAAAACAAAAATAAAAACCGGCAAAATAGCTAAAAATGAACACGAGCAGCACAGGCCCGGACAAAGAAAAAACCGGCTTAAAACTATACATACATCAACACGAAATAAAAATAAAAACAAATGCAAAAAATAATACTTTTAAAGCAGCTACAACAATATATTGCATAAAGCTCGTGGATTTTTTTCATTTTCTTTTTTAATGGCGAGTGCGAAATGATCGAAAAGAAGTTGCAAAAAAGTTATTATTATTTTACTTTATCATGAGAAGTAGGGAAAATTCAAGTGAACTCGTTACATTTTAATTGCATCATTTAGAGGACAAAATGGAGATCTTTAAAAAAAATAGGCTTCAATTATTGCACTTTGTAGGTAATATATATTATTTAAATTTAATTAATAAATGTGTTGGCTATAATGTTACATTTTAATTTTATAGACCACCTAAAGGAGGACTCTTAAAGACGTTCATCCTTGGTAGATAATTGTTAGGACCACCTTGATTGGCAGCAACAATAAATAAATTAATTAATGGATTTCTCTCCAACATTTTTGAAAAAATAAAGTCTTTAAAAATACTGATATTCTCAGAGGAATTTCCCAGACAACTGCGTGGGCTGAAACATCCGCCTAGAAAAGATTCTTACTCAGCCATTGAAAATTCAAACAGACTCACAAGATATTAAGACATTTATTACTAAAGAACATCTTTCTAAGCCAATTAGAATCTGTTTAAATCTAAAAAGTTTCGACACAAACTTGTATTAATTAGTACAAATGCAAAAACTGAACAAAAAAGAGAATTATGCAAACTGGCGGAAGATTAGAAAAGAATGTGAAGGGAAAACAAGTTTAGCACATAAAGATAAACGAACCACAAATGTGATTTTCAAGATTTGATAATAAAACTTTCGGCAAGTCATTCACATTTAGCATTTTATATTCAAAAAGATTTAGTTGTATTATCTACGGACCTATAATCTCCGATAGAAAGTTGCTTTAAATAGGGGAAACAGATTGCGAGCACACACAAATCCCATAATGAATGAAAGGCGCAAAGGCAAAGAAAATTGATTAAAAAATATATGAATGGCAGTGGAGGGAAGGCGATAGTAAATGCATTAAGTTCAAGAAAAAGGAGATACAAACGCTCGGCTTTGTGGAACGGAAATGAATCGGATTCCCATAAGGCGCACAACAAATAGTGTGTGAGTCAGAGATAAGGGCGACCCAAGAAGGAATAATAATAATATTTTCCTATATTGTTTCCCCCCAGTTCGATGACCTGGCCTCCTAATGAATTGGCAAATAAGGTGCGAAGCCCTCCCTACCATTTAGGCCCTTAACAAACCAGTATTGGGTCAAAACAAATGCTTGATAAGAGAAATGCATTTTGTCACGCACATTTTTGTTGTTTTGGTACCGCTTTTGTGGGTTCATCACCTCCTATTTGGGTTCCCATATAGCTTCTAAGGGGGAGAGACTATTCTAGTCGCCGACACGCTTATTAAGTCTTTCTCTCCACACTCGCACACTTGTGGATTTCAGGTCAACAAATGGCAGTCTGGGGCAAAATGCGTCAATCTAAATACGTCAATCCGGGCAAGCGAAGAGAGGTTCATTCACGTTTTTATTGAAATTTTTCCTTTGGAAATAGACTTCCTTAGAAATATTTGTTTAGTGGTTTCAATTGTAAATCATTCGATCATTTTATATTATTATAGTTGCCATTTAAGTGGAAATTAGATTCTGATTTATTTTAAGACTCAGTATACTTAGTCCCTTCTCGGGTGGCTACACAAGAAACCTTAAGTGCCATAAATAAATAGGGTTCTTAATAAAATGTCCTCTCAAACTTTCTTCAAATTTTCTAAAGAATCTCTGCTCATCACTTAATCCTCGTAAAACACTTTGCAAAAGTTGATGGGCCATCCGTTAATTCCCACTGAACTTTTTAACGACCCTTTTTCATGCGAACGCCCCCGCAATCTGTGTGTTTGCTAATTGAAGGAAAGGTGCAACTTAAAAATATGTAAACACTTTTTTACACTTTTCCCCGGCTGCGTTAGCAACTTTCACGTTCAACTTTAGTGGCACTGCTGCCGCCGCCGCCGCCGCCGCTTTTCACCCAACAAAACACCATTTGACATTTTCTTCATTTTTTCCCCCATTTTCCCGAGGCTCTTTTTATTGATTTTCGGATCGAGTAACTTTCCAGCTGTTAAGGCAGCAAGTGGAAATTGCGTTTCAGTTCAGTTCCGAGCCTTCCCCCGAAATGCAAATCCAAAATCAACTTTCTGCGAGTTGCAGTTGCTTCGGTACACACACGATAATAATAATAACTTGGCTTTTCCAACCGTGTTTCGGACTGTTATTTTTCGCTGTCAAGGTCGTTCTTCGATAGGGTGGCACCTCCTCCTCCTCCCCCAGCTCATCCCCCCAAAAGTTATAGGTTCCGGCAACAGTTTCCGTATTTTCCTACCGAACTGTGTTGTTTTTTCGCTTATTATTTGACAATAACACTCCGGAAAGAGTGGGAAAAAAGGGGTTTGAATTGTAGAAAGTTACGAGTTGATTTGTTTACTGGCAAGTCCAGTGAAGGTATATACTTAGGTATCCTAGGTTGGAATAGTTGAATCAATATTTTGCAGCTTAAATAGCACTTAAGGGTGTTATTGTTTGTTAATAGCACTTAAAGAGATATATTTGCTTTCTAAATGTTAATACCTTCTCATTGGAAAATAAACTTATTGGTTCTTTAAGGATTTTGCTATAAGGATTTAAGGATTTGCTAAAAATATAGCCGCTTGTATCACATCAATCCACCAAACTGAATTCACCCCCTTAAATTCTGCTTCGTTTGTTAGTTCGATTTTGTTGCTCTTTGTTTACAACCCAAACTTCTGTCTTCAAATTTGTTATTGGAGGGGTTCCATCCTTTGTTTTGCCAAAACATCAAATTAAGTTTGACATGCAAAAAAGAGTAATAATGAACTCAGACAACTTTAGGCACTGTGAGGAGAGTAACATGATTAAGTTAAAGGGAGAAAGTTAATTAATAGTCATGTCATGTCAAAGGACTCGATTTTGTATATGTATATTGTGTATGTTTTTGTTAACATACATAATGTAATATATTTTCAATGGCTTAGCAAGAAAATGAAAGATGAATATACATATTTGTCTAATTGGGCTGGAAAGTACATGTTTTATAAGCTATAAACATTTTTTAAAAGCTATTTATATACATTAAATGCAGGGTCGAAAACCACTTTTAAGCATGATCCAAAGCAAAAGATGCGAACAAAGCACAACGAAAGCCGTCTTCTTAGTTGTGTAGATTTTGTATTTGTATTTCTGGGCGCCCAAAAGATAATTTCTAAGAATGTAGCATACAAAATATGTATTTGTCGAGATAAATAAATGCACTTGCACCTAGTACCTATGCCATTAAGGTGTTAAATCAACGAAGGCGTCGAACTTGTCACTTGAACCCAGCCAGCCAGTCACATTATATTCATTAAATTGAAATAAATTCCCTGAAATATTCGGACATGCTCAATCTGTAAGAGGTTCGTATAAGAAATGGCCATTTTGCATTCTGGGCACATAAACTCATTCAATTGATTGCGATTATTGACCCACTGTGGGTAGAATCACACCAGCAACTTGGCACTTGGCGAGAGAATCAGGGAGAGCGATGGGGACATTGTCTCTGTGTGCGGTGGCTGCTATCTTTCGCGGACCGTAGAAATTTATGAGCAAATAAATATGCCTGATATTGTTTGTTGTCTTCCCTCCTTTGCCTTTTCGTTGGCTTTTCATTTTTATTTTACCCGATTCTTTGTTATTCTTGCCTTTAGTATTTAAATCATGTGCTCTGGTCCTGCCACCTTCCCCGCGCTGCCCGCCAGCCAACAGCCATTTCCTATCTAAAAGATCAGTGCCAGCCAGCCAACTGACGTCTATCAATAATTTCTTGCTTTATTTTCGGGTTTCTTTTGGTGGAATCGACTTTTCTCACTGCCCCCTTTGGGTTCGCCGCTCTGCACTTTTTTAATTCGGTTTTTTTTCGACTCAATTTGACTTGCAAATATCCAGGGAGTCAATACCCAAAGTCAAAGCCAATCATCAATCAATCAATCAGCCGATTCAAGCGCATGAAGAGGCGCCTATAAATCAATAAAAGGCGTTTCACGCTCTGTCAAGGTTTCAATTTTCAGCTTTCATGTTGTAGTTGTTGTTTCGCAGCAAAAATTTCTAAAACAAGGCAAAGAAGTGTCGATTGTACACACAAATAAAAAGTTTGTAAAACTGTCAAATGTTCTTGTTAAATTAACTGTAAGAAAAGACAAATTATTTTATAGAAATGACTAAAATCATTCAAGCAATTCTAAATGTATTCTACTATAAGCGCATTATAATTCCCTACTTTTATTTAGCAAAACAGATATTATTATTTGCAATTTACAAACATTTTTGCAAAATCTCTATGAGTTTATAGTATAGGTTGCATATAAAATTTTTTTTTTATTCTTCATAAAAATTAGGAAAAACTACTGAAATATCTGAAATTTGTTTGTAAGTTTAAACCTCATAAGCATTGTATTTTTTGTTCATTTTTTCATGTGTAGAGAATACACGAATTTGAAAGAACAAGAGAGTAGGCGTAATCTGAGGTATTCCCTCTGCTGGCGTTTCAGATTTAATTGCGAACGTTAAAAGTTCCGCTCTCGTCACTTGGAAACACCTGTTCAGCGTTTCAGTTCGCAACCACAGTGGGGCAGGTTGCGAGTCGTCAGGTTCTTATATTTTTTTGAATATGATATTGATTAGAGAGAGAGCGCTGACACACCTCGTTAACATTCTCGCCTGGCAACCAAAAGGGAAGTTTTCTGATACGCATGGAAATGGAATTTGAATTGATTTATTTATGGAATTTTTGAAGCGAAAATAGATGGGGAACTGATTTGTACTTCGATGGTCTTTGGTGGGTGTTTATGTAGAACTTGTTAAGCTAAATAAATACATGTGTGTAATTATTTTCCGAAACAAATTTCTTCAAATTTATCTAGATGGTTCAGGAAAAAACGAAAGTTTATAAAAATAAATTGAAAAATTTATTGAATTAATTTATATTCAGATTTAAAAGATATATTATAAGTTTTTCAGTATAAATGAGCTCAAATATAGTTCCTAGTAGTTAGAAAAAGGTTTTTTTAATTTAATATGAGCAAAAGGTTCTTCCTTATTCACATCAAGCGTCCTTAAAACGTGTCTTAAATCTTTTATATATTTTTTTTATCGATAAAACACTGCATTCTCATCGCTGTGGGCATTAACGGGTTAAAAATCCACTTGAAAAAAGCAACATAGTTGCACTCACTGAACGGCAACCCCTCTACGAAATTTATCCGAGAAAAAACGCTCGTGGCGTTAAATGGGAAAACAAACAAAAACGACAGTCACAGATAATAAATAAAAAACAAAAACTAGAAAAAGGTGCTAAAAATGACGGTGCGAAAAGAAAAAACAAATTGCCAAAAGACATGCAAAAATTCGTATTCAAAAAGTAAAATTGTGTGCAAAACTTTATCTTTCTTGGTCAAATTTCAAGTAATCGTATAAGATATATTATATTCTATTGATCGAAATTATGAAGATATATTACTTTAAAGGTTATGGTTAAGAGTGATAATAAATTAGGTAATACCTTCCCTAATCTTAATTTAAAAACTTGACAAAAAGTATATTTTAGTTAATACATTTGTGGCTAACTAGTACTTTTGTCAAAATGATCACATAATTTCCAGAAAAAACATGTTGATCGATTATTGTAACATTTTAACAAAAAAAGGTTCTGATAGTATTTATATAAAAAATATTTATCATTTCTAGAAAATAGTTATTTTCTTATTTATAATTTCAGCAAGAAATTAAAAAAAAAATAGTAAAATATATTCAAAGGGGTATCCTCTATTATGACCGCTTGAAACATGAATTAAATCTAATTTATTTCATTGAGTTTAATCAAGGCGCGAGAAGAAGAGAAAGAAGACTATCTCTCTCAGTCTTTCTCACACTCTTTGCCGCTCTTTCACAAAAAGCGTGAGAGAGGAAATAAAGAAAAATGCCACGCGCAGCAGAGTTTATTTTTAAACAACAACAACGCATTATAATGAAGGCGGCGGCGGCACCAGCAGCGGCAACAACAATAATAACTATAACAACAACAAGGAGTGAAATAGTCGCACATTGATAGGCGATGCTTGATAGCAAGAAAAAGGGGAGGTGGAACGAGACGATGGAAAGGGGGCGGCAGCAACTGACGATGGTCGTATAAAAATCAACTTCAATATTTGTGTCTATTTTTAGACACAAAACGAAGCGATACGAACGCATGACCGTTGACTGCCATTGTGTGTGTGTGCGAGTGTGTGTGGGGTGTGTGTACGCCCGCGAGAGAAAATGGGAATGCCAGAGCGTGTGGGGGAACCGGAGAGGAGAGTCAGAGAGCCAGAGAGAAAGAGTACTTGTTGTAATGCGCCGGCCAACGATCGCGTTGCAGTACCACCAACAGCAACAACAATAATAATCACAACACAATTACAACTACTGTGAAAAGCTCTCACAGCCATGCATGCGTGTGAGAGAGCATGGGGGCTGTGTGCGTGAGTTTTGGGGACGAGACGCCACACAGACAAAGCGACGTCAGACGTCTCTTTGATACCCAGTATTTTTTCGAAATACCAAGGTATATTCACATCTTTTCACAATTATAATCCATATTTTAACGATATAATAATCGTGGATAATATCAATATTATCTTTTATGTATCGAATAAAACAATAAGTCTTTAATTTAAAATTGTAAATAATTTAATGGATTTGAGCTCTATACGAAATAAATTTTGTCGATTTATATATTATTATTATTATATTTGCAAATAGGCATCCACAATTTTTCTGCTTGGTTTATGCCTTTAGTAAGGCCCATATTCTTAATATCTGGTTAGGCTAACCCTGATGTTGAATTTAACGAACTATCTATTTATCTAATTTAACAACCGTAATTAGTCAAATTTAATATATATTATATATAAAATATATATTATATATAAAATATATATTATATATAAAATATATTTTCTAATCTATCCAAAAAATAAAATTCAATTAAAATAAACCTTTAGTTTTGTTTTATCGACACTCACTTAGTTCCAAAAATATTACCATGCAACTTATAATTTCAAAATGTTAAATACCTTGTTCATACTATTAAATATATCATATTTAGCATGTATAAAACTAAAAGTAATTGCGGTTGAAAATCAAATTATTGTGTCTAATAAATCAAGTTGTTAGTTTAATAATGCCTCGGTTACAATTCCCTCGAAATTCCATCAGAAATTTCCACATTATATAGTAATTATAAATAGTTAACAAATCATTTGCACTCATTCCGATTTTCATCATCAATTAGAAAGTTGTGTGGCGCCTAGACTAGCACACCAGTGCCCCCTCTTGCCACAATCCCCCGCTCTGTCTCGAGCATCGAATTTCCCGAGCGAAGGTCAAGCTGTGTTTTTAGGTTTAGTTACATTTTCCTCGCACACCGCCGCAAAGCGAATTATTTCCAGTTTTTACTACATTTCGTTACTTTTTACATCACAATATTTCGCCGCACTTGGGCAGCGAGTAAGTGCGCAGCGCATAAGGCGAAGCTCATTTCAGCGTAAAGCGTGGCTTTTATGTAAGCACAAGGGGGGTGGTGCGGGCATAATGCAGGGGTTACACAGCGCCACCCATATGGCGCATTTCCAGATGAAAACGAGACGAAAATAAATAGAAATGTATGCTTGTGTAGGGTAATGCATTATGAGGAAGTGAATGATTTAATTTTGCAAAGCTGTTTTGGTCTCTGTCAAATTATGGGAAAAAACCACGAGGGAACACAAAACTATAATATGTCTCGAATTAAAGTGTGTTCTGGATTATTAGGTATCACAGTAGTATTAAAAAAGCGGAAACCACAAAATATACTTATTACTCAAAAGAAATATACATTTATATAACACTAAGCTAAACTCAATAAAAGCTTTTAAATTACTTTACATTTTTATTTAACTCTGGGTCTAAGTCTTTAAAGGTTTGTTTGTGTTTGATTTTAAATTGTATTCAGTTATAGGAACCCCTAAGCTATTGCGTAGACTACAATTTAATCAAAAAGAGTACGAGTGCATTGACTAAGTTGTTTACGTTTCTATAAGAAAAACACTTGAAGCTCAATGAGTAAGTATTCATTCTCATGCTTTTTTCTGAGTAAGAGAAATTAGTATTGAAAGGAATCTATATCGATGAGAAAGGCAACAATCACTAGTGCTGATAATAGAACATTACAACATTTGTTTTCAGTCAAGCCTTTCAGTAAATATTACTAACTATTACAATTTAATAACTTTCTACAAAATAATCAGAAAATTCGCAAATGGGTTTGGTCCACCCGAAATCACCCCCTCCGCCCGACCCACCGCATGTTCTGTTGTCTCAGCTGCTGGTTTGGCTTCATATCCAGATATGCAGATACATTTGTACAATCTGTTGGCCTGACAAGTGCGTGATGTGTGTGGTTACAATTTGTTTCAGGCAAATACAAATGCACACACTTTCCTAGATAATTTAGATAAACAATTGATAAATGTACGGGCACGGGGACGGCAGCATTTGTTGGGGGTAAAGGAGATCCAGAACTGGTGGCTTTCCATTCCGATAAGGCGGAATCCCAAACGGAAGTGCCAACCGCGTTGCCAGGCTCTTGAGTGAAATTTTGGAACAGAAAGTTCTGTCCTTAGTAGGTCAAATGCGTCAAAAGACGACAGGCCTCGAAGAAAACAACACCGGCAACAGATTTGGCCAAGGAGAAGTAGAGGAAGTACGATATATATTTTGGCACATGTGAGACGGGAATGTTTCTGACCTTGTGGCAAAAAATAAATACAACCATTTTAATATTTTCGTTGCTTCGCAGAAAAAGAGATTTTCTGCAAAAACCAAAACAGAAACTGGAAGCGCCAGAAAATCGAAAGGAGGAATCGGTTGGGGCTATATCACTATAAGTATACCCTAATAAATTAAGAGGCATTCAAGTCGCTAGAACGAGTGCACTATATTAAAACATTATTATAAGAATACCAGAAGTGACTAAATTCATTTTCTTATAACTTGAAAGGTTCTTGAACCGGCATAAAAAGTATAATATTTAAATGATTTAATAACTTTTAAAAACTAGAGCATTATACAGTCTCATATAGCTGCGAATGGTATTTAATTTGCCATTGGAAATCCGAGCAGCGAAAACCTCAAGCAGGTGTCCGATAATTTCTTTATGATTGTACAGTTCAGTTCAGAAATCTGACAAACGAAGACAGATATACCTTTCTATGTGACTTTGACATAGATTTCAGCGTCGGTTTGCAAGTACAAACAATAATTACTCTGTTGTGCATGGTTCTTCCTCGGTTTGTTGGCTACTTTTTTATTCATATTTCATTATTATTGTTGATTTTGCTTGCGTACAGACATACCTCTACATATATATATATATATAGGAGTGAATCAACTCCGATGGAAGAAGGGGTGTGAGTAATTGACAAAGCATTTCTTGGCGCCTCCCATTACGGAAGTTCACTTCGCGAGGTCATTCACTGAAATCCAAGAACAGACCAGGCCTAACCTCCCCATTTCCCAGCTCCTGTTTCGGGGGTCTTTCAATTATTCTAAGTCGGTCAATGTCAGGCACGCGTCAAGTTAACATTTCGATATATATATATATATATATATATGTGGAGATATATGTGTGGTTTTGTTGGGCCCTGCCTTGAACGCGATTTAAGCAACGCATGAGGTAATCCCACATACAGTGATATACCGTATAGTCTCATGTTTCCAGAGGGGATTTGGACACAGGTAAAGGTAAAGGTGTCTGCCTCCTCTACCTTCTTCTTATCAGGCTTTTCTTTCCGTTGGATGCGATGACGCACCAGACGGAAGACACAGTGGGGATTGTCTCGAGGCCCGGAGAACTGCTGATCGATCGGGTCGTTGCCTCTGGACAACCAAAACCAATTGCAGTAAATCTGTCAATTAATATCCAGAGAAGCCGGGACAGAGGCGGCCTGAGTGAAACATTGTTCTGTATAAATTATAACAACAAAGTCCGGAAAAGATACGCCAAAAGTTGCGAAAAGACGAAGGCAGACGACGACCAAGGTTTATGTACTGAGTACAAGAAATCTTATGAGAGAAGAGCTAAGAAAGAGAGAGTAAGGGGTTAAGTACAGTGATATTTCCTCAAGTTACCAAAGTACAAGAAAATTTTTAAGTTAAACTATTACAAAGGTCTGAAGATATATAGATGTAGCATAAAGATATTCCTATTTTCTTATTCATTTAAATGTTAAATAATAATGAAGTACCTTCTGGGGGTATTCATTTGTATTTCATTTTATTTATGGCTGTTATAGCTTTCTAATTGATCTGATTTTATAAAATAATGGTCAAATTACAAATATAAAATGTCAAAACATTTTTTAAAGAGTATCTACTGTATTGAAAACTTAGAAACCAAGGGCAGAGATCGGGGAGAATAGCGCCACCAGACATTCTGCATAAAATATTCTACTTTATAGAGAGAATTTCTTGATTACTTTTCTGCCCGACTAATTGACAGCTTGGACAATGGCGAATTAGCTTTCAGCGAGTGTGTGTTGAGTACAAGTTATGAGCTCAGCTCATGGATGATGACAACATCTGACCATGGGGCCCAGTCGGACATAAGAAGTTAATGGAATTTATCTTTGTCATAAAAGATATCTAAATATTGCAAAATTCCTGGTAGGGAAACAATTTATATTCCAGATGCTTGCCTGAAGCAAACAACGATTTATATTCTAGCAATGAAAATTCTTTGATTTAAAGCGAATGACTAATCAGTACACATTTTGCGGTTTCTGGTTGATGAAGAAAGAATACTGTTGATTTTTAGAAACAGATTCATAGTTTGCATTTGTATCGTTGCAATTTCCTATCAATATATTTTATTTTATTTATACTTTATTTTATAATACTTTAATCACTTGTACTTTGCACTCAATGCACAGTAAATCTCCTTAACCAGTTGCAATTTATTTCCT
Source organism: Drosophila pectinifera (assembly GCA_008042775.1). NCBI lineage: Eukaryota > Metazoa > Arthropoda > Insecta > Diptera > Drosophilidae > Drosophila > Drosophila pectinifera. The sequence continues at coordinate 103,805 of VNKC01003264.1, forward strand.
ATTCAATTTTAATACGAGAAAATCTTTCCTTTCTTATATAATAAGGTAAAGTGATCCACAAAGGCAATTGTCGTTGCAACAGAGCCCAACATCGAGTGTCATTCAGCGGAGAAGACTTTCCTTTTCAATGGACAAGGGCCAAAACCAGTTATGCCCGGCCCAAAGTGCCCCCTTTCCCCCACTCCCTTTCTTCTATTTGGTGGCCACTTGTCCAAGAGGAGACACATGACATAAGTGGATTCGAGCATGGGTAAGACGCCCTTGGGCCCAGTGCATCAATCAGTTGCTCTAATAAAGAAAAACACGGACAAATTGCCTGGTCCGGAGATGGAGAAAAATTTAAATGTAATATGGCTGGGATGGTTTAAGGGGGGGCAGTGTCGAAAAGGGAAGTTGTCAAGTGCTGGGCCAGTTGGGTCTTCGGTGTTCGGTCTTCGAGCTGTTGCTAAGCCGGCAAACAAACACGAACAAACCATTCCCAAGTACATATGGCGAGGCATTACTCATACGACGCATTGTCTCCCCCCTGCTGCCGCTGCTCCTTCGCCACACTCCTCTGGCTATTTTTAATACCCAAGCCACATAATTCATTGTAATTTGCCTTTTGCTGCCAGAGTCTCAGCCCCCTTTATTTTTTACATTTCTTTCCAGTTGCATTTCGTTTGGGGAAGTGAAGGAAAGAACAGAACCAAGAACTAAAGGGGGTTGCAGCCAGTGCAGGCACTTGACTCCGTCCGCTCTTCGTCACACGCAAATGCGCAATCTGCCAAGAATATAATATACATATCTTTTGTATCTACTACTGGCTCTGCTATACATCTCTGTACCTACACACATGTTTCACTTGCCTTGACTTTGGTCTCTCTCTCTTCCTTTAATCTTTTGGCATTCGCTCAATGTAAACTAGTGAAAAAGATTCCCAGCTTTTTATGCATTTCCCTACTATAGTTTTAATCATTTCGATTTAGCCGCAGCGAATGCAAAACCCCCGAAAAGTGAGTCATCCAATCAGCTTTTTCTATGGCAAACAAATTAGTCATCGGCCGCCTTACGGGGGCACCAATAAAAAATATATAAGTGTCACCGGCTTTAGCACGAAAAAAAGTTGGTCAATGAGTTTGGAAATCCTCTACAAAGGTGGCTAAAAAAATTGTTAGAGATTGTTAACAGCTGGTGATGAAAGTTCATAATTTGGCCATAGTTAAACGGAGATAATGGCAATTTGCAGTTGATTGTTTTGGCTTGAACAGTCCATGAATTCAAATTACTAATTAGGGGTTTTCGAAGAGAAATAAAACTGCAAACTGCCATCTAGCAAAATCCAGGAAAATAATTCATTCAAAGTTGTTTCTTCATAGATTAAAATAGATTTATTGCCATTCGAATTAACCAAATAAACCTTGATTACTATTTCAATTTATACCCGTAATTTTCCTCAATTTCTTCTTTAATGACAATTTACTCTTTTGAGGTATTTTCGCAGTGTATGGCAATTGAGTAAACTTTTGTACGCTTTAAAACGAACTTAATTAAAGCGACCTTTTGTGTCACGCACGTGTTGTTTTTGTTGCTGAGCCACCGCCCCCACAGAATCACACATTGGTTCTCAAAATACAATGCCTTCTGTGCAAACACATTCCATGGCTAATTTCATTGATGAATTTTTATTAAATAAATTATTATAATGAGGTTTACCCTCTATTAGAGGTCTCTCCCTCTTTTCCCCCCATCTCTTTTTCTATTTCAACTGTCTTTCTCTTTCTCTGGTTTTTTACGCTTCCCGCCTAAGCAAGCAATTCCAGTAAATGGACGTAGCGGCGAATTTGCAAACAAACAAAGTAAAAAAAAGCATAAAAATGAAACAACAAAATAAAAGCCAAGCAACAACAAATTATTTGAGTGGCGAAATTATTTCTTGTGGTTGAGAGAGAGAGAGACCGCTAACCAGAGTGGGAAAGAGAAGGCGGCGCGTGTTGGCACTTTAGCGATTTGAAATGAACCTGAAACTAGCCCTAGACTACAACACTAGCCTGCACGGAATTTGTACTGAAATTCAACGTTTTTAAACCACTATTTGGGAGTTGGAAAGTAGTTAGAGTTCAGGCTTTAAATTAAAATAAATAACCCAAAATAATGGCTTATTTAGCAGTTTTTAAGGGTCTTCCACATAGGGTTTCAGAGTCTTTAAAGAAGGTACTTAATTTAATGGGTCCTACAAGGTCTAACAACTCTATTACCTATTATCTTAACGTATCACCAAGTTAAAATGTGTAAGCTAGTGTAATATTTTCAAGGGGAGGGCTCTAAACAAGCTATCAGGCCATCGGTCGTTCTCAAAACTTGTTCAAACAACGTTTATGCGTTCTAAAAATAGTCGAATGCAAACCAAAGTCTCTGGCTCTGCCGTCCATAAATAACTTTCGGGTCCCTGCCTTCTCTCTGTCTTCGACTTAATTGATTAAGTCTCAGTCCCCCGTACAGAAAAGTAGACAAAGCGGCAGCGTCTTGTGTTTAATCGTGTAAATATTTGATCAGTCCAATACTATTTGAGATAAGACTGAATTTCCAGTCGTAAATGTGGTAAATCTAAGGTTTTTGTGAATGAACGAATAGAATTTCAGTTTGAAAAGGAAAATGGGAAAAACTGATAAGATACGGTGGCGTCAATACCTCATTGAAATGTTTTTGGTTTTCAACAAGAGAATTCAATTCATACATTATAAATGAATATATTTAGTTGGATATTTTCTTTGGTAAATGTGTTATTATTTAATTAGTTTATGTTGATAAAGTTATCAGGAAATGATAAAAACAAATTTAATTTCCATTTCTCAAGATTTGCAGATGTCTTACTAGAAGACATTTATAATTTATGGCTTTGTTAACTCAATTCCTTGTATTTCTTCTTATCAGTTTCTTAGAATTGCCAGAACTATATGGTTTGTGCGAGTTCCTAGTCTAAAGATTATATTTGCCATGTGACTCACCTTTCAGTCTCGGATTCTGCATTTGGTTGCTGTTGTAGCTGTTGTAGCTGCGTTGCTGCTGATGTCGATGTGGCTGCTGTTGCTGCTGCAGCTCCGGTTGCAGTTGTTCCTGCTGCTGCGGCGGTCACTTGATCATCGGTCAAGGTCAGCGCGTTTGTCGTTGGCTCGGCGTTGGCCACAACATTCGGATTCGTTAAGTTTAGATTACTATTATTGGCACTAGCACTCGCGATATTTGTTGGCGGAATCTGTTGTTGTTGCTGCTGCTGCTGCTGTTCCTCCTGTTGCTGCTGCTGCGGCACCATCAACTGCTGCGGATCGGCAATTGTGGCAGGAGCACTTTGCAAATGCAGCGTGGGAATCGCTGGCTGGGCACTAGCAGCCGATGTTGCTGCCGTGCCTGTTCCTGTTCCTCCTGCACTTACTCCTGCTCCGGCTGCTGATGCTGACGGCTGCTGCTCGTAGCTGGTCATGTGTGATAGCAGCGGCAATGTCTGACCCTGGCCAGTGGTCACCGTTGCATTGGAAGTGTTTGAAGTCTGTTGCTGTGTGGCAGGGGCTGCTGCTGATCCTGCAGTTGCTCCTGGGGCAGCTGCCGCTGCTGCTACTGGTGGGGCTTGTTGCTGTGGTGTCGATTGCTGTGGGGTGTGCTGCTGCTGCTGTTGTTGTTGCTGGGGAAATGACTGTGGAAGTATCCCATCTATCTGGGATGTTGTCTGTGGCTGCTGCTGTTGCTGCTGCTGCTCCAGTTGGAAGTTGGGCGCTGCCTGCCCGGCAGCCACAGCTGCGAATGTGGGCGTGATCTGGGGCGTCTGTGGTGCCGGCGACAGTGGTTGCTGCTGCTCCACATAGCTGGTGCTCAGCTGCGAATCTGTGGCTGCAGCTGCTGGACCACCACCTCCTCCGCTGTTGTTGTTGTTAGGCGCCCCGCCAGAACCATCGCTGCCATTCTGGTAGCCCGAATCCATTGCCTCCTCGCGCTGCTTCAACTGCTGCAACGTCTGCTGTAGCTGCATGGCCGCCGTTAGGGCATAGCCCATGTTGCCGGTGTCCACGGACTGGGGATTGGGTGAGCTGGCATTGGCATTAACGCTGTCAAAGATCTGCTGCTGCTGTTGCTGTTGTTGCTGCTGCTGGGCCTCCATGTGCAGCTGGTGCATCCCGTGCACCACTGTGGCTGGCGCTGTCATCACCCCACTGGGCGTGGCACTCATCTGTGGCTGTTGCTGCTGCTGCGAGGATTGCTGCTGCAGCTGCGAGTGTTGCTGGTGCTGCTGCTGCGACGATTGTTGCTGCTGCGACTGCTGTTCCGCATAGTTCCAATTGGCATCGGTCGAGTTGGCCTCCAGGTGATTCTCGTTCAGTTTCTGGGTTGGCGGCAGGATCATGCTCTGGGTGGTCTTTTGCGGCGGAGGATCTGACCCGCCAACGCCATCCGTTGTGGCCTCGGAAGAAGAACCAGTCTTTTCGTTGTTATTACCACCATTACCCACACTGGAGTGGTCCAGGTAGTCCATGCACATCCAGCGACCCCGCTTAAACGGCTCCGTGGACTCGATCTTGACCACCTTAAACCGCTCGCTGCGATGCTGCGTCTCCTTGATGTCGTCCTTCTTCTTGGTGCCACCGGGCGTGACGGCGGCACTCACCACATTGATGATGTTGTCCGAAACGTTCACCTGCACATTTTGGATGGTCTGGCCAAGCGAGGGCCCAATGGGATCCACAACCACCAGACCATACTGGGAACTGGTCGGAATTACCGGAGCATTCGTGCTGAGTGCATTGTTGGCATAGTAGACCTCCTCCTTTGAGAACGTATCCTCCGACATCGAGGGCGTCTCGTTCTCCAGATCAGTTATCCGACTATTGTCATCCGTGTGAGATTCGTCCAGATCATCGGCCGACTCGTCGCCCGTATCGCCGGCAGCATTCAGCTTCGGATGGCCCACGGTCACCGAGGTGATCTCGAATGAGGAAGTCGTCTTTGGTTTGCGTGTGGTGGAGCCGGCACCAGCGCTGCCGCTAGATCCGGATCCCGAGGCCCCAGCAGCCATGCCGGCGACGGTCAGCGAGGCGTGTCCCTGGCTGAGGCTAGTCTGGTGCTGGTGCTGCTGCTGGTGGTGATGATGCTGGTGATGGTGATGGTGATGATGGTGGTGATGTGGCTGATGGTGATGGCTGGCAGTTCCTGTGCCTGCTCCTGCTGCTAGTGTAGCGGCTGTTGCTCCGCCCATTGCGCGTGCCCCATTGTTGTTGGGCGAACTGGCCTTGCCACCAGTGCTGCTGCTGCTGCTATTACTGCTCGCCGGCTGCTGTTGCTGCGGGGTTGCATTGCTGGTACTGCCACTGCTGCTGCTGGACTTGGGTGCCAGCGATGTGGAAGTGGACGTCGCCGTAGCCAGGCTCGAGTTGCTGCTGGTACGCGATACCGAGGTGGCTGCTGTTGCAGCTGCCACGCGATTAAGGGAGTTTAACCTCAAACTTTCGCTGGTGGTCCGCTGCAGGGTGGCTGCGTTGGTGCCGGCGTTGTTGCTGTTCTGGTAGATGTTGGGGATGGGGGTATAGCACATGGCGTAGTCTCTGGTCAGCGAATTTACCTTGGTCAGCTTGCGAATGTTGCCGCCAGTGCCGCCCACACTGGCTCCTTTGGCCGGTGTCATCATGGAGTTCCTTCGTCCCTGATTTTGTCCTGGTCCAGCATTGGCAGCCGATGTCTTGAACTTCGAATTAACCGTCCGATCGAACATGTTGCTGAGGGTACTGCGCTGCTGTTGCTGCTGCTGCGGGGTACTACTGCTGGTAGTTGCTACTGCAACTGTTGCTGTTGCTGATTGCTGGCGGCGCACGAGGGGCAGGGCTTCCTGGGAGTTTTCCGGCGAAGAGGCCTGCGAGTTGGTGGGCGACTGATTAACTAAACTCGAACCTGCTGTGCTGGCTGCGTTGACTGATGAGGAGGTGGTGGTGGTGGCTAGTGGAGGCTGCTGTTGCTGATGCTGCTGCTGCTGCTGGTGCTGCTGTTGCTGTTGGTGACCCGAATCTTCGCTGGCCGCACTTTGGTTCTCGGCCATAATCGAATTGGATTTCAGCGTCCGGAAAGTCTTTAGCAAATAATCCAGGATTGCTGACGATTCTTGGATTATTTGGGCCACAGGAAAAATTTACGATACAAACTACGGTTTATTTAATTAGTTTTTGTTGCTTGTCTGGTTGATTTTTAGTGGATTTATTTATTATTTATCGGCTAGTTAGCTGTCAGTAGTTGTTGCTGCTGCTGCTTTCCCGCCAATTCGAATGCGATTTTTGCACGACACCGATGCATAATAGCGGTTAGGTTTAGTCGAACGTTGCGCTGCGTTGTCAGGTGCCACCGACTGCCAACTGATCCGATCCGATCCGATACGTACCGCACTATATCGTACTATACAAAGTTCCGTTCCGTTCCGATCCGATCCGAGGACTAGCGACAATCGCGACGATCACGACGCGACGCAGTTTCAACCGACAAGTAACGTAAGTAACGCGAAACTCTTGTTTATTTCTACTTGACTTTTCTTATTATTATTTGTTTCGTTTGAGTTGTTATTCGGGGAGATGATTTGGTTTGGGGCTAATAAATTGAAATTTATTTAGGGGATGCTGGGCGCTCTTATAACCTGCCTTTCCGTGTTTTATTAGCGGCAACAACAACAATCGTAGTAGCAGTAGAAATAGTGTGTGGGACACCAACAACAACACTGAGCACAGCTGGCTTCGGCAGCGACAGCGCCATCTAGCGCTTGGCTTTGTTTAATTTTTCTTTTTTTCTTTTGAATATTTTTCTTAAACTTATTAATTATATATATGTTGCCACAAAACACTCACACACGTGCGCGCACCCCTTCAGACACACACAGGTGCATGTGTACAGCACAGCTGTTAATCGATTTATCGATTCAATTCCAAATTGATTCGGTTCGATTCCAATATCGATTACGTTTTGAATAATTTTTGACTTTGACTTGAGGAGACGACGGCGGCACACACTTAAAATATTTACTTATTGATTATGAAAATATTTTGGTGATTTTGGTTAACTAAGGATTTGATTTAGGCTTCTTCTTTGTAATTTATATTGGTTGCACTTTTCCTTCTTGTCATCTCTCGCTTACACGCACAATTTCTATGTTTATCTTTCTTTTATCTTTTTTGCTGTTGGCTTTCTCGTAGAATTAATCAATTTCTTCGGTTCCGTTTACTAGCACATTGCAGTAAATTGTAGAAATGAAATTCCTGTGAAACAGCAGAGCAGAAAGAAAACGAGAGTCAGAATTAAATTCAATTAACGAGATATATGTACGATATACGGAATTCGATGAACACAATAAACATAAATATTATTTTCTATTATTTGTTTATTAAATTAAATGCACATGAAGCGATGCCGGCACCCTCGAAGATCGAGGCAAAGGCGGAAGGTGAGAGGCAAGGGATAACGTAAATAATTGCACTGCACCACGCGACGTATACGTAATACTTGGGCTAGAGACAGAGACTGAGAGAGATAGAGAGGGTGAGACAAGCTCTGAGTGAAAAAACATTTGTCAAGAGTTCATTTGGGTAATTACCACAAATGCATTTAAATTGTGGCCAAGCATTAATAATGGTCTACTCAATAAAAGGTCTGCTCTTGCTTAATTAATTGGCAACTTAGGTTACATTTTAGGAGAGGCATAACCGTCAAAGGTTGCAAAATATTGAAATGGAATTTATTAAGAGTTTAGTAATTATTTTTTAAGTTTAAAAGGGAAAACTTGAAAAAGCTACTTAAATAAAATAATGAAATATAACGGTTCCTCTAATATATTAATTTCTCAACCCTATTGCTGAAGTTGATTCTATTTCCCCCTATAAAAATGAAGCAAGTTAGCAAATATCTATATATTTTTCCGATCTTAGGTTTGAACCCAACCTGCTGCCGCTGTGTATTGGATGATTTCCTATAAGTATCTGGTTAAGTTTCATAACTGCGTAGTTCATGTTCGTTTATTATCATCATCATGACCATGTTGATGATGCTTTTGTGTGTTTTTCATTATTTTTTGTTTCGCCTCTTTTTTTGTTATTTGTATTATTGATTTCATTGAGTTGTCTGAGTTGTGGGGAACGTCGTAGTTTTGTTGAATTAGTTAAGTGCTACATTAGAAGAAGAGCCTTCCTTCCGAAGTAACGCAAAAACCCAATTGTTTGCCTTTAATAACTTTTTGTGCGAAAAAAGAGCTCTTTCCTCTACTTTTCTCTTTTTGCTTATCGTCTTATTTATTTTGCATTTGCAATTGAGTATTTAAATATTTATTTTTCTTTCGGCATTGATTTTTTTCCCGCTCATTATTTAATCGAATTCGTTTGCGGAAATCAGAAATGAGAGAAAGATAAAAGGCAGTCACAAAATGAGTCGTAGCAAAAACAAAAACAAACATAAAAAGTTGCCAAAAAAGTTTGCAAACATTTTCGGGACACACGCGCCGCTTTTTTGTTTTTTCTTTGTGCACTTGTGTTGGTTAATAACCGTAAGCTTCGACGATCATTCATAAATTGCGTGGACTGGTTAGAAGAGTGTGCGTATATGTGTGCCAGTACAGTGGTCACTCCATAGGATTTTTAGGAAAAATTATATGTAATACAAAAATTAACCACTTAAATATAAAAAATTTGAAAAGGTTCAAAAGAAAATTTTAAAAATATAATGGTGAAATAAAATGTAAAAATGTTATTTATTGCTCAAAATTCCTTTGATTTTAAATACTTTCTACAATAAATTAGTGAAAATTGATACATATTTTTTAATTATAATTAAAATATTCGAATAATCCCTGTCCCTGCGTTTGAACCCTGCGTATGCCCTGCCAGAAGGTAAAATCAAGACCTTGACGCTGCTTTTTATTCTCTCTCTCTCGCTTAATTTTGTTTTATTTCTTTTTCCTAATCGAGTTATAAACGACGCAAAAAAATCTGATTATTTCGTGGCTTAAAGAGGAATTAGTTGAAAAAAAGAGACAAGCCACAAAATCAGCAAACCAGAAGAACAACCGAACAAGAGAAAAAAAAATCTGTTATAGGTCAACATTGGTCGTAGCACTCTGTCAAGGTGGCTTTTTTGTGGCTCTGGTGTTTGTTAGGTCTTTAAGAGTCTATTGGCCTTGTTCTTGAGCCACACAGGTGTTGAATGATGCCTCTTCTTTATCATCTGTTTTTTTAACAACTTTTCGGAGATGGTTGAATGGAATATAAAATATATGCCAAAACTACGTAAATACAAGTTATTAACAAATATCTTAAGGAATAGATAGATCTGTAAACCAAATATTAAATAAAGATTAGATGGACTTAACACCTATTTTACAAAAAAGAAAACAAACAACAACAAAAGGAATTCAAATAAGTTTTAAGAAAAATATACATGCATCTTATTAAGCTTTGGTCACGCTATTTCGACTCACACACACTGGTCACACTTTCGCAACTCTTTCTACTCTTTCTTTAATCCTTTTCAATCCCAATTTGGCCCCACCTTGCTTGAGGGTCCATTCCCATAACTCAAATTTTAGAATCTAGAAAATCGACTTAGATCCACGTTTAACCCTATATAGCCGATAATCAAAGTATCTTTGTAGGCACCAGATTTTACAAACACAACAACTAATCGGTGGAGAGAGTAGAAAAAGAGAAGGATTTATTCTCTCACATTGACTGCCTCAATAGGCAAAAGCAACAATAATAAGGAGAGCCCGAGATGTGGCAAAGAAAATGAGAACTAAAAGTGCAGACAAGAAACAAGCAACAGAAGAACTAATTGCAACGACAAAGCATAAAATCGATGGCAAGCCACCAACAACATCAGCAATTACAACAAATGTAATAAAAAGCAACTACAACAGATAGCACCGGAGAGGAAGACTAAGAGAGAGACAGAGAGAGAGCAAGCGAATGCGCGTTGAGCAAATTGCAATTTGACAGAGAGAGCGGGAGCCTGTTGGCTCTCCTCCTTTCTCACTACCTCCTGCCTTTGCCACTTATTCTTCCTTCAAACGTGGGCGCCTACAAGTGGGCGGGGCGGGGGGTGGTCGCATACCTAGCAAACCGCAAAAGGAGCAGCGAAAAAAGTGCAAATTGGAGAGCAGCGGCGGCTGCTCTCTCACTCTCACGCGGACAGCTGCCGGTAATCAATATTGATGATGATAGCAGCAGCCGAAGAAGAAAATAAGCAAGAGTAGGAGAAAATGTCATAAATTGTTTGCAGTGCATCCGAAAAATATTTTTTTAAATTATAAATAAGAACTGGAAATTTATAAACATAAACTTGTCCTTATAAATATTTGTTGATATACAGTGCCAGCTTGACATATGAATATAGAAATATTTATATTTGTTCCTTTTTTTATAATTTAATAAATTTTTGGATATAATTTCTCGATTTATTTTAAAATTATTCAAGTAAAGAAAATTAGTTTTTGAAATTAGTGAAGTTACCAATTTTATTTTTATAAGCTATTAATTTGTCAAAATAATAATAACATAAGCCGAATTATTTAAAGAACTTTTCAATTAAAGCACTAAAAGAAAACTGCAATCCGAGAGTTGTATTCTCTTTCCATCTCTGCCATTTAACCGGGATTTCCTCTCTCCTCTATCTTCTTCCCACAAGGAAATGAATCACAGTGCAAAAACAAAAAAAAAATTAAGAAAAACGAAAGGAAAAGAAAAATGAAGGCGTTGTAGGAGGAGTGAAATAACCCGAAAGAGAAATAGGGAGCGAGAGCGAGAGAGACCACGAGAAGGCAATGAAAATGTTTATCAAACGATATAAAAGAGCCAGCGAAAAGGAAGGCAGCGCAGATGAAGCAACAACAAGCCGGAGATACAATGACAATGCATCCATGAGATACTCAGATACAATATCAAATCAAATAAAATTTTTCAATTGAATCGAGCCGCTGAAAAAGAAAATTTAAGCAATAAAAGCTATAAAAGGAAACAGAAAATGTGGCCTAGATGTAACGTATGTGGAAATACCCTAGAAAAAGAGTTGAGCCTGAGTTAATACATTGATTAAACAATAAGCCTGATAGTAATAGTTACTATTCGAGATGTTATTTAAGAAGAAACCAAAGAAGAAGAATCAAAACATCAGAAATAAATTATTATTGATATTAGCTATTTACAAATATAATTAGTCTTAAATCATTATCGTTGGACTGCTTTTTAAATTACTATTTGGGTTATCTGCAAACTATTATAGGATGTAAGAAGAAAAAATAATAACAAAACCCCTTTCCATAAACCAAAACACCTCAAAAGCTCTAGCCAACCAGCAGCTGATCGGTTCGTATTGATTGCAACATTGTCCCTAACAATATCACAAGTAAATAAAAAATAAATAAATTACAATATTACAACATAGAGTACAAGAGGAGGGCGGATTGAAACCGTGTTTGGTAGACGTGACTGCCTGCACATAGATTCTTTCTCCTTATCCCATAGAACTATAAAAAACAAGCATATTTCTTTAAATTCAAAACCACCCTATAAAAAAAGTTATAATCCTTGGCGAATAGGACAAATTTATGGTCATCCTTTAGGGAACCTTTGGAAGGGTTTCCAACATTAGTGCGGAGTCTGAAATGTATCATGTTTCTAAACAAAAACTTGAAGTCCAGTGGGTATTACAAAGTTGACCAGAGTGCAGAGAAGGCAAAACAAATTGCCACGCGGCCCAACTAGGAAAGAAAGAAGGAAAACCGATCTGGCCTGAAGGTTTGTTTGTTTGTCTTTTGAAATTGGAGATTCTATCGAAAGGATCTTCATAAGCACAAGATCATGTCGTTGGGTTCAAGGGCGCGCGAAGCCAATCAGAGTTATCGATAGTTAGTTGGTTCTAATACAAAGTGGTAATTTAAGATATTTGTTTCTTATAAAGATTGTAATCATTACTCATAAGGATCCAGAATTCTAAAATATTACCAAAAGGATTATTGTCAATTTTAGCAATAATTTTGACTTAAAAATTGTATTTACCCGATGTAATGATTAGAATGTAGAGGTTGAAGAGTTCTTTATATAATCCATTTAAGCTTGTGTGTTGCTAGCACTGGCTTTAGAAACTATTTAAAATAAACAAAGCATTTCAAAACAATAATTTTCACCGCCAAGTACCGTTATTTAATACGAAAACACTTGTGAGTTAACCGAAAAAAATCAATAACTTAAAACTCGAATTCTAACGAAAATCACATAAAAAATATCGGATTGCAAATAAGCTGAAAATTGCCAAAAATGGAACAGAAACAAACGACAATAATCACAAAACACTTGACTAAACAATCAAGGCGAAATAGAAACAGAAAATAAACAAAACTCAACCAGCTGACATTATAAACAAAAGCAAATGCCAAAGAAAAGGCAACGCAAAAAAAAATAAATATATAAAATAAAAAAATAAGTAAAATGCTGGAGTCTTTATTTACTTCGTTTTAATGAGAATTAAGAATGAAAAAGAGTGGAAACTCTAAGGTACAAAGTGCAAGCTGCAACAACAGTGCGAAAGTAAGGGGAAAGGAGAAAGAGCAAAAAGGATGGGCACGCACACAAGCACACCTCGCAAAAGCACACACACAGTTACACAATTTATGCACTTTATATTCCGCGTTGTTTCATTACATTTTCCGCGTTTTTCTTTTAATAAAATTGTATATTGCTTATTTTCTGATCGATTTGTTGCGGCAATTTCAAAGTGTTTGATTCTCTCTGTCTTTCGCGTTCTCTCTGTACGTGTTAGACTTACACATAATTAAAAATGTTAACTGAAAGTCCGAGGTATATAAAATAATAACAACCGAACGGCAACAATTTAAAATTTGGTTTGGATTTTAGTTTTTCGTTGCGTTTTGCTAATCGGACAAAAGGAAGGTAAATGACAGTTTTGACAGTTGGCTGGCATAAGCAAAAACGAGAGAGAGGCAAAGAGAGAGAGTGCCGGAGAGCGCCACGAGCCAGAGAGCGGGAGAGAGCATGGCAATGAGAGAAAGAAGGAGAGCAGAGCGAGAGGTATTAAATAAACGAATAAGCGTGCATAAAAGATTGGCGAAAAAAGTTTTGTGCAAAAAACGAGCACGAAATCGCCAAACAATCGAATTCAACAATTTTTTTTGCAAAACTTTCGGCGAGGTTTTTCCTATTTTCCTGGCAAAGGCGGCTCGCACACACACACACACTAACAAACACGAACACGCACATACACGTCTCTCACTCTCGCTCGCTCTATCTCTCTTCTTTGGGAGAGTCGGCAATCCACACTTTTTCGCAATTCTCTCCGCTTGTCACAATACTTTTAGCAGCTCTTTGGCTTTTTACAAATAAATTAATTTTTCAGCGCATATAAATTTTCCATCAGTGCCTTTTGTGCTCCGTTTTCTTATTCAATTTACACGCACACACACACAGAGCCGCAGCAGCAGCAGTGGCACACACACAAGCACCACCTAGCGCTGCCTCGCTCTCTCACACACACAGCGAACGCACACGTCACACTCACACAAGCACACGCACGCACATACACAGTTTTTTCTTCGATTTTGCGCTGGCCTCTCAGCCTTTTTCGCTTTTTCCCGTTTTTTCACCACGAATTTGAGGCCGCCGCGTGTCTTACAATTAGGCAAATCGGTCCGCGATGCGTTCGGAATGCACTTGCCACGCTTAGCGCTACTCACTCGCTATTATCAATAACAAAACGAAAATTCTTTTCACCTTGAAATTTTTACGGCAGACCAGCGACCAGTGTGACCGCGATAGAAAAAACCAGTGTGACCTTATCAGTACCATCCGGCCAAACAATAAATACCCTAATAATTGCCATTACAGGATCAGGACAAGGGTGGATAACATTGCTGAAAAGGTTGGAAACTTTCCTGAAAACAAACTGCTGTCGTCACTGCTTGGCTGAAAACCTTATTGAAAAGTGAAAAGGCAGTGCAGTGCACTGCTTTCTCACAACTCGTCCAAGCCATCAACCTTATCGGAATTTTCAACTGCATCTAAGTTATCAACCTTATATTTTATATTTATATCTATTAAGGTTTTCAACCTTAGCAGAGCTATCGACTTTATTATAGCTCTCAACCTTTTCAAAGCTCTCAATCTTGTCAGAGTTTTCAACCTTTTCAACAGAGTTTCACGTTTTCACCGTCATTAATTACGTATACGCCACTTATACCGTTATTTGATAAAAAGCTTTGCATCAAAGTAGTCAACCCTCCATCACCCGTATATATAACCCCTACACACACCGTTAATTTCGTAATAATAATTATAATTATTATAAAACCTCAACAAGTGATTCGAAATCTGATTACCTAATTATCTTAAATTGGGTTAACAAATACTTTTAAAAAAATAACGCTCTTATCTGTCACATCTAGTTACAAAGAAATATATAAGAGGATACCCAAAGTCCAGGACGAAGACAGGTAGTGGAATCGAATGGCAACATAACCAGGAAATACAGGTAAATGTCCGAATCATTCTCAGTTTGATTTCTGCTATTGTAACAGAAAAACTTCAACATTTCAGAAGTGAAGCCAAAGAGCCAATGTCAAACTGGATTTACTTTAGGAGGGTCCACAAAATTCTAAAGTACTGCAAGCTTAAAAAAGTAGTTCATTCAGTGGATTCAATAATTAATAAGTTAATCCTATAAATGAAAGTAATGTAATTAATAAAAAACTTTGGCAAATTAGAGGACTTTCCATTTCTGGATAAAATTACACTTATCAACCTCTGAAGCATGAATTCAATTTGCTGCTAAAGAGAAGAAACAAAAATAAGTCGCAGGTCCTGCCCAGTTCATTGAGGCATTCAGTCATTCGGATTTCCTTGCCAATTTTCGGTGCGTCGTCTCATCGATGTCAAGGCGAAAAGAAATCACGCTAATGATCGACGCACCCTTCGACAGCTGAGACCCCACTATAAATGCTGTATATATACACACACAACTGACCACTCCGTCTGCGCCGGAACGTGTTCGGGATTAGAATTAATTCCTTCTGGAACCGTCCATTCCACCTTTCCACCCGGCGATACCAAGTGCAGGCGACACCCTCGCATCGTCTCATTCAAATTGCAGCAGGCAGCGACCGACCGGACGGGACAGGAAAAACATCGGGCAAACAGAGACGCCCCAGGACCAGACTCCCCAAAAAATCTCCCCTTTTCTGTTTTCTCTGCCGGCAACACTCAAAGGTTTCGCCGGACATGTTTTGTGCGTAATTAGTGCAGACCGATGCATTGCACCCTTGTTAAATGCCAAGTCCTGGAATCCAGTCAAGCGTACTCTCGCTCTTTCGCTCTCTGCTTTTCCTCCTTTCGGGCATTTTTGCTTTTCTTTAACAATTTCCATTTGATTGCATTCCGAACGAAGGGAAAATGCTTCCTCGAGCATTCATTAGGGTGACCAGCGTCGACGAGCTTAACTGTCATTTCCATAAGACGCCCATTTGGCGAGGTTGGTCACACTGAGCGAAATCCAAGCACATCCTTTTGAAGGTCCTGCATTAAGTTAAATATATATATATTTTTACTAATATTTTTAAATCTATTAAAAAGTGCCAAAAGTAATTAAATAAATATTATAGATGCCTATTTTATTGTAAATTATATATCCTTGTCGTATATTACTTCCTGTGCACTTAGAGCTAGAATTGGAGGCTGTCTGTCGTCTCAACTCCCCCGAAATACAGGAACCCACACATGCACACCTACAAACACCCCCCTCCCAGACACACACACATACTCCAACGCATATGCAAAACTTTGCCGTTTCATTTGAATTTCCTCACTTACGTATTCTACATCTTCTTCTCTTCCTTTTTCTTGGGGGCTTTCTCCTCATTTCGTGGCCCGTAATTATGAAGATGAATGTTCTTATTGCTTTTATATCCCTTTTGCGTGTGTGTGGGGTCTTGCAAGTGTGTGTGCATATTTGTGTGTGTGTGTGTGTGAGTTTAGCTGCCAACATTCTCTATTAATAATGCTTTCAGTCCCACTCTGCATACACATTCGTTTGAGTTTGTTGCCATTCGGACTGTTGGCATTTTTTGCGGGCTTTATGTGTTCCAAACAGTGGGAAAAAGTCGAAAAAAAGTGGAGAAAAAGTGGCAACATTGAAACTTTTCTTTTCTCGTAGGGATAGTATACCTTGGTAACAATTAGCAAGTTAGCCTATTAGTTTTTATGGCCAAAATGCCGAACACTTAGTTCTTTCAGACTTCTTATAGTCTTTCCTATTTCTTAACAGATCGGTAATACGAAAACCTATCATTTCCAAAAATTAGGGTATAAAATGCCGATTTAAGGACCCAAATATCCGCATACTTGAGGTCTTCTTGAGAGCATATTATGGCCAAACATGGAATGACAGCCAAATGCCATATATTTTTCGATTCGCCACTAAAATCTCAATTAGTTAAAAAAAAAATATTGATAAGACTCAGAAAAAAAAATTTGGTCGATTTTTCAAAATTTAATAAGGGGTTACATCATTAAAATTGTCAAAAATTGGCAAAAAAAAACAATTTTGTCAAATTTTTAAAATTGATGTACAGATTAATTAACCAAATAAAAACTAACACAGAACTGCTTTCCGAATTGAATTTAAGGCAGTTTTAACTTTGTTATGAATATTTTTAACATTGGCTTGTCCTACAAATTAGGATATAAAAAACTACCGATTTAAGGACCCAAAAATTCGTATATATGATGTCTTCTGGAGAGCATATCACGGCCAAAAATGGGTTGACAGCCAAGTGCCATATATTATTCGATTCGCCACTAAAATCTTATTTAATAAAGCAATGATTTTTTTCTTAAGTCTGATTTGTCCAAGAAATTAGGGTAAAAAACTACCGATTTAAGGACCCAAAAATTCGTATATATGATGTCTTCTGGAGAGCATATCACGGCCAAAAATGGATTGACAGCCAAATGCCATATATTATTCGATTCGCCTCTAAAATCTTATTTAGTTAAGGAAAAATATTGATAAAACTAAAAATAAAAATTTTGGTCGATTTTTCAAAATTTTATAAGGGGTTACATCATTAAAATTTTCAAAAATTGAACAAAATTTTATTTTATTATATTTTTAAAGCCGGTATGCAGATTAATTAATATAATAAAATCTAACAGAGAAAGGCTTCCCGATTTGAAATTAGGGCTGTTTTGGCCAAGTTATGTTTATTTTTATTTTTGATTTTTCAAAAAATTAGGATATAAAAATGCTGATTTTAGGACCCAAATACCCACATTCTTGAGGTCTTCTTGGGAGCATAATTTGACCTGCTGATACACATTTTTGTTCCACTGTGCGCGAGGAGCGCGTGCAACGGGCAGCGCGTCGCGCCGAGTCCCCTCCCACGCATCTCATCCTCATCTCGCTCCTTTCGTTCCGACGACGGCCGCCGCAATAATAAAGGAAAATCCGACAGGATGCTAATGCGTATTTAGTTATTTAGTTGGTGTGTGTGTGCGGGTGAGTGTGTGTGCGAAGAGGGGTGGCGGTGCTACGGGACAGGACTTAGGACTCGCCGCGCTCATGTTTGTTTTACCCTCGTGTGTGTGCGTGTGTGATTGCGGGGGATGCAAAAAATATATTTGCATATTATCGATTTTCCTCCCTCCCCAAGATGGGAATGGGAAATGGAGCGCACAGAATACACATAAATTCTGATAAGAGAGGACACTGCGACGAACGAAACTTAAAGGACACCGTGTCGCAGGCTCATCTTACATTTATAGAAACTCAAGGACTGCTAAGTAGCTTAGTATACAACTTAAACCGATCAATTTGATTTTCAAATGGGAAAAAGGAAACTTGAGACTTGAATACAAACGTGTCCGGGACACACAAAATGGCGAAGATCCTTTAAGGACAGCGTAAGCGGCTTTCAACAATTTAAATAGAATATTTTTTAGAGGGCAAAATGTCAAATGTTCGGGCCAAAACGAATGCGTCCAATTAGATTTGGGCTGGGCCAACGAAAACTTTCCAATCAACCCTCAAGACTAGCTTTTTTTGCTGCGTGGGATTTTTGAACAGCTGCCTCCCCGCGGGGTGAGAGGTCCACCTACACACACGAGTCCTAGAGTCCTTGAGCGTACAAGCCAGAAATTATGAAAAGTAATGAACTGTAAATTGAATTGCCATTGTATGGGGAGGAATTTGGCCAAAGGGAAGGAATTTTGCCCACAAAAAATGCCATAAATAAATAAAAAAATCATATTTTTGTACCATTTGGCATGCAGGATTATTATTATACATTGAAAGGGCATAAATAATAATAAATAAACTAGATATATAAAACTTTCTTGTATATAGTTTAGAGATCTATTAAAATGGCGTCTAAAACTATGATTCAAGATATTAGTTTTTCATTTCAATCGAATTTTCATAGAGTTTCAAACCAAAAATATTTTGTAGCTTAATTTCGGACATACTTTTAATTGATTTAAAATCTATAGAGATTTGATTGGCTTCTTTGGAATTGTATGCCCTTAATGCTGTAAAAGTTTTGAATAAACAATATATATATTTAAATATATATATACAAAACCCCTCATATTCTTACTACACAGTCCCAGTCCCCTGACTAAGCCATGATAATAACAATCATATATAACAATAATAACAATCCAATAAGAACGATAATGCATTGCAAATGTCATAAATATCAATATGAAGGAGACAGGCGAAAAGAGTTTCCTTCGCTTCTCTTTTTAGATACAAATTCCATTTTAATGGTCACAACTCAGTGAACGTCTAGGCGGGATAACATGAATGTCCTATTTAAAGGATTAGCCCGCTGAGTTATGAGCCAACAAAGCCGAATTGGACATTGCCACATAAAATATGTCCCTGTGAGAATTTGCTTTTTAAGTTAATTTTATTTTATGTCCCATCCGCCTGCTGGATTGTCCACTCCGAAACGCGTTTCTTTTTTTAATGGTGATTTATCTGGAGGGACCCAAAAAAAGCGATAGCGATAGCGAAAGTGAAGGAGTTCGGGGACGTAGGCCAATATGGGGGTGCCGCGGCAGCTTTTTTATGGCCACATCCTCGCTGACAAATGGCCGAAGGAGTAGCCATTATGAGGCTGTTCGAATCGCATTCGGATCTAACGTGTTACATATTAATTGTTCATAATTTATGGCCCGGCATTAGAACAACTTTCCCTGATTTGTTGTCCTCTTACTTCTACTTTCGATTTCAATTCGATTCTGCTTCGTTTTCACTTTTTTGCAGGACTAAATTAGGCGTACGTGAAGCAAGAACAATTTCAAAGCTCATTAAGTGTTTCGCTCCCTTGATTTTTTTTGTTTAGTCCTTGCAGATCACTAATAGGATAAGTCTAGTCGGGAAATTATAACTTGGTATTTTTTGAGGCTTCCCCGGGGCTGCCTGGAGTTGTCTGGTATCCTGCATAAGGGTTGTCCTGACAGGCACTTCATCCTGATGCGAATATCTATCATCTGCATTTGATGGTTTGGGCTGACAAGTCTCGAGGGCGTGCAAATGCCCATAAGTGAGGCAATTGTTGAATGGTTTTTACGTGGGGATGCACTTTAATGGATGGTCTCAATCAGGAAAGTCTGCTAGGTCCTCATAGCATTACTGCTGTTGAGGTGGAGCTTGAAATGAATTATAAAGATCATACTTTTGTGATCTATCAGTTTGTAAAAAAATATTAGGTAAAATTACATACAGAGCTAGCAATGGCTTTTAAATCAATAAAAAGGCCTCCAATCAAATATTTTTGGTAAAGTACATTGCATACTTTTGTGCAGCATTTAAATTGTTTTTAAAGCTTGATAGTTTTAACAATAAATTCAATTAATTGTTATACGATTTCAGTAATCCCAAGTATTAGAGAACCAATTGTAATTGTGCTTATTTGTAGGAATATCTTACTCATCAAATCATTGCCTGCTGGTCCGGTTCGCCCCCTTTCCAAATGGTTTGAGTAATTTCCCTTTGACAGCTCCATGCCTTTGTATTATGTTTTTATCTCGACACTTGCCAGAAATCTATTAGATTCTGACTCACAGATCTCAGCCCTCGCCGACACTTTATCCCCTCGGTCAGGACAGGGCAGGACAGCGCAGGACAGGACACACTGCATCAATCCTGGGCAGAGTCCTGCACGTCGCCTGCATTCGTAAGTCTGCACATTTGTTTCCCTTTTGAGGGCTGGAGCTGGATGTGGGGTCTTCTACATATTCACAATTAATATTCAAGCAACCGTTTTCCCCAAAGACCCAAGCAGAATCTAGGGATGTCAGATATTTCTCTGTTTTTAGAGACACTTTTTTAAGGTTTAGCTTGGAAAATAGCTATTTTCTATGTAGCTATTAATATAATAGTTAGTATATGTCCATTAATATATTAATTTATTGAATTAATTGTTCAATATTTTAAGGATATCTTATGTATTATAAGGGGTACTTACTTAGTTATTTGTTTAATTTCATAATAAAAACTAAAAGTTAAATCATAAACTATAGTTCAAAAAATTGATTTAATATAGTTTCGTTAATATAATATAGTTTCGTTTTCATTTAAAGATAAAATACATTTATAAATATATAAAAATATAATATTACAGAATATTTTCCAATAAAGAAAATAAAGAATTGTGAATTAAGACAGGAAAATCTTCTCTGTTATTTCTATTGGTTTTCCTCTTACAATCGTATCCTTTCCCGCAGTTTTGGATGAATCCTGGCAGCACTGGCAGGACCCTTCTTTAGGCTTCACGCCCCGCCATTTGATGGGGTGCGAATTGCGATTCACCAGGGTGCGATGCGACTTATCCGCAGTGTCCGAGTTCGGGGGAGTTAGAGTTTACCCGATATCCTTGGGTCCGCTACATCCTTGGCCGCATTAAGTGTAGACATTATTCATTTTTGATGATGAATTTCCATGTCTCGCATGTCTAGGGCTTTCCTCCCGCCTGTGTGTGTCCAGTAATAAGTAATAAGTGCAGAGCTGAGCAAAAAGATGTGAGGGAAAAAAGTAAAATAAATAATTCCAAGTGGGGGAGGCACATGAAAAAACTTTTAGTTCTGTTGCTGTTTGGCATACAAATGAGTTAAAGTTTCATCGTGGGCGAGAGTGAGGGCTTGGGTGCGGAGAGGGGAAAGTCCAGGGAAATTGCCACTTTTTTTGGGGTTCTTGCCGTGAGATCGTGTTGATGATGGGGAGAAGTTTAAGTGAATTTTGGTTAGTATGGTATTTATGTTCTATTTGGTATAAAAATAAGGCTACATTTTATATATAAGTTTGAATAGTATTTTTTAGAATTTAGCTAATTAGTTTAGCTTATAAATTAGGTTATAAAAATAACTATTTAACGATCCAAAAATTCGAATACTTTGAGGTCTTCTTCAGGGCATTGATTGGCCAATAATTAAATATTTGCCAAGTGAAATACATATTCCGATTCGCCATTAATATCTTAATTATTTCAACATAAATTATTGAAAAAAATCAGAAAAAAATTTTTGGACAATTTTTGAAAATTTTATAAGGGGTTACATCATTAAAATTGTCAAAAATTGACAAAAAATTTATTTTCTTGAATTTCCAAACTAAATATGCAGATTATTTAACCAACTAAAAACTAACACAGAAAAGCTTTCCGAATTGAAATTAAGGCTGTTTTGACTTAGTTATGGTTATTTTTT
>VNKC01003273.1:0-11908 GCA_008042775.1 Drosophila pectinifera
TAATATAAAATGTAATATAATATATAATATAATATGTAATATAATGCATAATATAATATATAATATAATATGTAATATAATATATAATATAATATGTAATATAATGTATAATATAATATATAATATAATATGTAATATAATATATAATATAATATAGAATATAATATAGAATATAACGGTTAAGGTTAAGTGAGAATCCTTGTGGCCATCGATAGTCGCTTACACTCAGCAACAGGCACACGGTTTTCTTATTTATTTAATTATAAAATGTAAATATTTATTATTTTATTATATGCCCAAGGAGCAGAATTATCTAATCCGTCTACAAAAAACTATAATATAATATATAACTAATAATATATACTATATAATGTATAAAATAATATGTAATATAATATGTAATATAATATAGAATATAATATATATTATAATATATATCATAATAATAATCTAAATGTGTTAGGGAAACATATTATTATTATTTATTATTAATTTATATATTTTTTTTTATTTTTTTTATTTTTTTATATTTTTTTGGATTTTTTTTTGATTTTTTTGGATTTTTTTGGATTTTTTTGGATTTTTTTTGGATTTTTTTGATTTCCTGCAGCTTAAGACAAACCCCGGTCCGTTACAATAAATCATTTGAAATAAACACAATATTTTTTAAAGCATTCTTTGGGGGTTGCTACTGAAAAACCGTGGCATCTTTTAGGCTGAAGCGAGCAGCAGTTTTACAGTTTGACATGCACTGACCCAGCTTACAGTTTGAGAAGCATTGTACAGTTTGACAATCCAATCGGTCTCCGGTCCAGTGCTTCTCAAACTGTAAATATGAGTTTCTCCAGTGCATCCCAAACTGTGCCAGCGCGACCACGAAAATCCACTAAAAATTTGGCTTGAGATACCAGGCCAACAGAAGCTGATAGCAAGCAACTGCTGGAAAAAATTTTAGTGCACCCAAAACAGTATGCTGCATTTTTTGGTAGAGCGAGACAGAGGCAAGAGCGGCAGAGATCAGAGCGGCAGAGAGTTGAGAGACAGAGCTTAAGAGAGACAGAGCCTAAGAGAGCAAGAGTTGCTTTCCAGTGGAACTCTTAAAACTCTTAAGAGTGCAGCGGCCACCAGCTGTCATATATTAATAAATAACCAAAAATGCGTAAATATGAGATCTTCTTAAGGCCATATCATGGCCAAAAATGGACTTACAGCCGAATGCCGTACATATTCCGATTCGTAATTAAAATCTTGATTTTTGACGAATAAAATATTGCAAAAAAAAAGATAAAAAAAATTTGTCGATTTTTGAAAATTCGATAAGGGGTACCATCATTAAAATTTGCAAAAATTGGCAAAAATTTTATTTTTGTTAATTCCTAAATTTGATATGCAGATTAATTAACGCAATAAAAACAAACATAAAAATGCTTTCCGATTTGAAATTAAGGGTGTTTTGGCAAAGTTATGTTTATTTTTAATCCTGATTTGTCCATAAAATAAGAGTCGCTGGAAATAATGTTTTTTAATGTTTAATGGTCATAAGTTAGTTATTAAGTTTAAGAAGCGTAAATATAAAATTAAATTAATTATAATTATTACTATATAAGTAATAATCTAACTAAGCGATTCTCCTAAACATTGTAAATCAGCAGCAGCAGCAGCGGCGATCGGAGCAGCAGCCCCATTTCGGGGGCCATCCCGGCCACGGCCACGGAAGAGAAGCCGCTGGACAGACCGCCGGCGCCGCTGGTTACGCCTTTGGTTACTCCCGCGCACTCGGCCTCGTCGCACTCCTCCGAATCGCTGGGCCCAGCATCTCCACGCCGCTTGACGACGAGGAACTGGAGCCGGACACTGCCGGCGGCGAATCGGCCGTGGATCTGCGCAGCAGAAGCCGAAGCCCGAGTGGAGTGGCCACCGGCGAGGATGCCAATTATCCCTCCGTCAGGGGGGACAGCCGGCGTGGCACCGCGGGCTACGAGAAGATGCCCTTCGTCAAGGAGAACAACTACTGGAAGGCGCCGCTGTACTCACCCATCGAGTATGCCGTGGAGGAGCAGCAGCAGCAGCAGGCTCAGCACCTGCATGTCTCCGCCAGACGAGCTTATCACCAGCAGCGGGAACAGGTGTATGGATTGGATCAGAGGACGCATCAGCCACAGCAGCAGCAGCAGCCACGGCACCAGCAGCCATAGCAGCAGCAGCAGGCGCAACTGCGCGTGGGCAGGCTTCCGGTGAATCGCAACAGCTATCCGCAGCAGCAGCACAACACGTGGCCACGGGCTCAGCCAGCTAACTAACTCCCTTGCCCAGTGACTACCTCTCTGGCAGCAAGATCTCGCTGGAGTAACGGACTGGAAGCCACGGGAACAGCACAAGCTGAGATGAGCAGGAGTGGGAGTGGGAGAGGTAGTGTGAAAGGGAGCGAGGGAGGGAGTGGGACAGGGAGTGGAAGAGAGAGTGTGAGTGGGAGTGGGAACATATACTGCTGGATCAGCACTTGCAGTTGAAGGAGTTCTATGCGGGAGGGAGAAAAACCTATGCCATCTGGCGGGTCAGCAGCAGCAGCAGCAGCAGCAACGGAACCGACATGGACACGGAGAGGAACGGCAATATATACGGAAAAGGGAGCGAAAGCGAGAACGGCATAGAAACTGAAAGGGGAGCGAGAACAAGAGAGGGGAGCGGGTACGGGAACGGAAAAGGGAGCGAGAACGAGAGTAGGAACGGGCACGAGTAAGGGAGATGGCAGAATAACAATTATTTTCAAGTCAAAGAGTATATGGAATACGATCTCCCATTTCTGATCGCCTGGTGTTTTATTCCCAGCGATATGTGAAATTTATGGGAAAAATTCGCTGGAATAAACAACTGTACGACTTGCAGAGCTAAAACTGTGCTACAAAATATTACAAAATACTTAACCCCACATAGGCAACGTCCTTTTAATTTGTTACTTTAATTTTTGTTATTTATTTGCTTTGCAATTTATTTTGCTAGACTTTCCTCTATTGATTTCCTAAGTAAACACGTGTTTTATTCCCAAAAATAAAACTGCGTGGCCTTTCGGCTGACGCTTTTGACACTCCATTGAAATGGATTTGGGATTTTGGCATGTGCGGCAGCATTCCTGGCAGTCTCGAGTCGCAGCCGCCCCCTCGAGTGACCTTGGGAGTGGCCCGCCTGCCCCTGACAGCCTCTCCAATCGATTTGACTCTAATCGAATCGAGGGGAATCGAATGGATGGCATTAGCCGGGGCAGCCGGAATCCGGGGGGGGCAGTGTTTGACATCCACTTGCAATTATGTCAGCACACACACACACTGACAGGCCACAGCCCGCAGCCCGTCTTCTTTACTTTTTTCCAGCGGGGGCGGAGAGGGGGTGTAATGGGATAATGCCTCACTAGATCGCACCGAGGTGCTAAGGCAGCGTCAGAGCACTCACCGGCCCTAAAGTCAACAGACAGGCGGCCGGGAAATTAGGGCATTTAACATGCGGCTGATAGGAAAAAACGAAATGCCTGATGCACAAAGAGAGCAAACAAGGCCAAAATACGCTAAATACTTGGCTCAATAAACCCGATTGAGGGGCGGAAAAAAACGAGCCCAGAGATACCCTGCCAAAGGGGGATTTATATTTAATAGGTTATATATAGAGATATGTGGCTATTAACCATTAAAAAAATATTTAAAAATAAATAAATAAAATTGATTATAGATTATTTAATAGATTATGTATAGAGATATATGGCAATATATATATATATATATATATTTAAAAAAAATATTTAAAAACTTGGAATAAAAATCGGAAGCTGTCGAGCTAAGATATTAAATGAAATGGATTATAGATTATTTAATATATTATGTATAGAGATATTGGCAATATATATATATTTAAAATAAAATTTAAGAGCTTGGCATAAAAATCAGAGGCTGTCGAGCTAAGATATGAAATAAAAACCTGTGAAAAGTGGATTAAAATATGTTACTTTGCGTAATAAATATGCTTTGAGGTCTTGAATTAGGTATTAAAACGCAAAAGAAGCTTCGATCTAGACCGTTTCTTTTAAATTTATTTTCTGAGCTATATAATTTATATAAACTATATATTTATATAATTTTTTAAGGTGTTATCATAGTTCAACCTCCCTCTAAAAACATACAGCGACTTTGGATCTCCAGCATTGCATGAATGGATCTCCTCTGAGCGGTACACATATATATAATAGGTTGGATAGCAAAAAAAGAAACCACTCATCGGATCGAAATCAGGTGCTAAATACCTGGGCACATAACAACAGGGTCGAGAGTGGAAACACTGGGGAACTGAAATCATATCCAAAGTATTTGGCCGAGGGCAGTTAGACGCCTCTCGGTAATTTGAGGCTCGTTATGGGCTAGGTGCTAATCAATTTTTAAGCAGCTTCAACAACACACAGAGCCCGGCCAGCCATTTCTCCAGGTGAAGAAATTTCCACTCGCCTAGCCAGAAATCGAGTTCAGTTGCTCGTCAATTTTCAACTCGAGCGGTTCTTGGCTCAAATCGCTTTTTTTTCTGTGTCTGTGTCTGTGTGTGGTGAACCAGGAAGGATATCCATCCCATCCCTGCTATATAGCGCAAATAATGAACTTGGCAAGATGTCGGAATAGCTGAGAGCACAGAGGATCGAGCTAGTTATCGACCGAAAAAATGTGAATATTTTTCAAAAGCGGCTATGCCTCATCTAGTCAATTGCATTAGTTTGAAGCCTTCAACCTGGGATCAGGGTGTACAAAAGTAGAATTGAAAAATATATAGTTAAACTACAACTTGTTTATAATTCTTTAAAGGTATGTTGTTATATTTAAGTACTTCCTTTTTTGCCATAATAATATTTCTCATTAATTTCCTCATTGGCCCACAAATGGAATTTATGGCCAAGCTCAGAACAATGCCTAAGCCCAAGTCTCTAGGTCCCACTATTCATTGGACTCTCAAACTGTATCTGCCCAACAAACTTTAGCAATTATTTTGGGTTTGAAGTAACCCATATTTGGGCTAACTTTTTGCAGATTTATCGGACTTATCTTAGTTATAAACCTCATTACATTAGTTCCTTCTCAGACTCTGCCTCTGTATGCGTATTAATTTCAGTGCAAGATGATTTTAATGTATTAAACTGCAACCAAGAGGGGTTAAGCCTTGTCCAAAAGTTCGTTTTCTAAGGCTCTCTTTGCTTTTAGCCAGATATTATCTCTGGACATAACAAAGGGGCTGCAGTTAATGGCGAATATATCTATTGAAAGACCGATTAGACAATGCAATCAGCAGCAACAGGCTCCTGCTAACTTTTTCCATTAACACACAAAGGATACTCGGACAACATACATACATAAATCAAGGATGTGATAATGAGTGGTCGACTTGGGCAGAAGTTTTACGCACATATCTGAGGCCTTAAGTTCTTTGGCCCGAAACTTGGCCTAATTCCTGGTTGGACACCTTATGCCTGGCCTCAGACTAATTAGCAAAAGTCAGCTTTAATTGGCAAAGTTATTAAGCAAAGGTAAAGAAGAAATACGGGAAATACATGTAAGTATTTAAAACAATTAATAAATATAATATCTTTGACAAATATGAATGAGTTATGAAGCAGATAAATAAACTAGCTGTGAAATTAGTTTAAAATAATATTAAAAAACTCAGAAAGTGTATGGGGTTTCCATATAATATACAAAGAGTATCTCCACATATAACTTCTCTCGATATTTCAGGAATCCCTGGCTTACTGGCTTAAACAACTTGAATAAATTCCCTCTCTTGGCTGGAATACATGCAGGACTCTGTCTCTCGGCGCCAGGACTTAGCATTTCAATTTCGGCAGCAAACAAGTCCGCCCATTGATACCCAATCAGATGTGGTATCTGATTAACTTGTCCCAAAACAGAATGGCAGCAAACACTTACCACGTGACGAGTGTTTGGGGTATTCCCCCTGGGCTGACATGCAGCAGCAGCAGCAGCAGGAACAATAACAGCATCCGGGACAGAGCATCCTGGCCACAGTATCCTGGCCACAGTATCCTGGCATGACAAGTACGAGAGTACGAGAGTAGCCGGGCCCAAAGTTGAGTGAACGAGCCGAGCGAAAGGCAAACAATAATTAAGGGCATAAACTGGAGGATAATCCTGCCAGGAGCAGGAGCAGCAAGTCTGTTCGGTGGCAGAAGAGAAAACAATTTCCATAAACATAAACAAAAGCGTTTGAAGCGCATAATCAAGTCCTGCCGAGTTGGAGGCTCCACCAGAACACAATCTAATTGCAAATTTTGTTGCACAGTGTACGGCAACGGGCAAGATAATAGTCACTCAGAAGTCGGAGTTTCTTCTGGGATATAACATGTAATATATGTTGAACATGTGCTATGAAGTCATTGCGTCTTACTAATGAAGGCTATTTGAAGATAACATTTTTATCCAAGTTCTAGGATAACTTTAACTTTAACTTTACCTTCGAATATATTCTCATTGCCAAATGCTTATTGTTTTATTTATACAACTATTAATTCTAACTACTATGTTGACCCCGGCTGTAGCTATACACTGTTGGAAAAACTTTGACCGGCCCCCGAAATTGATCGGCATTACTCAATGGGATTTATGTATGCAGGCCCCGAGTGGCCGAAAAACTTTTATTTATTTACAATTTGTTGCCATTTGTTTCAGTCGGCCAACTTTGGCCAATGTCCCCGGGACAGTGGCTGCAAAAAGTTAGCTGACTAAACACTAAGCACGCCGCAAATTTATGCCGCTCAAGTTGGCGGCCAACTTTTCAGTTTCCCTACCCTTCCCTTTCCGGGGCGATGCTGCCGTTTCCGCCGTAGCAGCCATGTTTCTTGCCCTCCTCCCCCTATTTGTTTTCAGCACTCGAATAAATATATCAGTCCCACATGTGTGTGCGTGTGTGGGTGCGAGTCCTTGCGAGCAACAGGCGCATGAATCATGGGTGACACATGAGTGCCGCAATTGAGTTGTAATTCATTTGCGAATGGCTGCGAGGATGCGAAGCTGCGAGGATGCAAAGCTGGTCGTGCGAATGCGCAATTGAATGGCAAATAATTCCTGCCCGCCAGGATCATCCATTTTCAGGGATTCTCAAGGGTCCTGGAGGTGGCGACTAGCTTGCCAGCTGCTAAGCAGGTGAGTTATGCCGGGCATAAATTAGTTACAATTTATTTGGGGCCGCCGTCTAACTTGCACTTTATTAGTTAGAATGAAAAGAGAGTTTCTGAAGCTATGAAATTATAAGTGTTATATACAAATAATTGAGGAGCTCTACAAAAAATATATGAAAGGAGTTTCTGCTTAAAAACCCCACACTATATAATATGTAAAGAAAGCTATATACCTCTTTAAGGTATACTTAATATCATTATGTATAGAAAGCCATATAACTTCTTAAGATATACTTAATATCATTAAACCAAGTAGTTCAACTGCTAACCTTATTTATACTTTCATAATTTCAGAGAAATATAGTGCAAGGATTTGAATTTAAATTAAATTTCCCCATAAATGTTGTTCCTTTTCACTCATCCGACACCATATTTATCCCCCTTCAAGATATACTTAATATAATTAAACCAAGTAGTTCAACTGCTAATTGTATATATACCTTAATAAGCTCAGGGAAATATAGTACAAGGATTTGAATTTAAATTAAAATTCCACATAAATGCTTTTCCTTTTCACTCATCCATTAAACATGCAACGCTTAATTACAATTACTTACAAATTCAGGCGTTATTTCGCATTTTAAGCACTTGGCGGCGGGCGATTCAATAATAAATCACCCATATATTCGGCTGTAAGAACTGTTAACTGAATAATTGATTTATGGCCGATGGCCATAACAATATATGGCTCAAATGTGCAGCCACAGCCGCATCCGCAGCCGCAGCCTGGCTTGTTAATGGACAGGATGATGAAGTATTTCGGCTGCCAGGACCCATCATTTCCCCGTCGAATTGACGTTTTCCTGGCATTGTTATAGCTCTGCCTGAAATTACCTGGCCACGTCGCTTAACCTGCTGTCAGCCAATCGCAATTGGTAGAAAATTGTGCTCTAAATTCGGTTTATGGTCAGCCAAGCCATTCCGGCCCCGAGCAGTTAATGTGCAACGCACGGAGGTATGCAATATTCATGGGGCGCCTTAAAAGCTCCGGGACTCGTAGGTTCCGGGCTCCAGAGTGCAGAGTGTGTGCAATAATTAAATAATGAATTAATAAACATAACGCACAAAGCGGCACAAGTGGCTAACGGAATGCCGTCAAAGTCAACGGACTCGGCCTGGAAAAAACCTCTTGAAAAACCCATCCCCGAACCCTCTACCCACTTTGACAATTGCATTTTTAATTCGCTTCAATTATTCATGGCTTCCGTGCGTAATTTTATTCCCGGGAATGAGGCTCACACTCGGCAAGAATTTAAAATTAAAAAAAAAGCGAAAACAATTGCCGATTTCATTAAGAATTCGATATGCGTGACCGTTCTTTGTGCGTTATGTGATTTTCATTATTGTTTAATTATCTTCCTTAGTGTGCCTGCTAAAGGTTTCTTTGTTAAATAATTAATAAAAACATACAGCTAGATCTAAGACATATTTCCTTTATTTTTTGTAATCAAGAAAAACCCAAGATACTTAATTCTTAGTAAGTCTAATTCAAGTGACAAATTGCCTCTCATACGCTTTTCTCATTAAAATATAATTAGGCATAAAGACAGCCTTCATCGGGCTTTATTTCAGCTGGAAATATTATATTTTCTGACAGGTTTTTAATGAATTATTTAATAATAGATTCTCCTAATTGGGTTTATATTTTTTCCACACTTAAATGTGACACATAAGTTGACACGCATTATTTTCCACTTGACCTGCATTATATATATTCCCGAACAGAATATTGGCTGCAATGAGATCGGCTATCAAAGGACATTATTTCTGCTTGAATTAATTCTTTTTTCTGGCCTTCTCTTAATGCATTTTACGGAAAGTGTTGCCTTTGAGGATTGACAGATGCAATTTATATTTTTTTAATGTCATTTTGTTGCATTAATATAGACAATTGTCGAAGTGAATTAACTCTGGTTGAATAAATATATTGAAAGCCAATTTGGGCCCACATGATTTTTTAATCAGATGTAAAATATAATTAAGTGGAGATTGGAAATATCTCATTTGTGATATTTCAGAAGGCAAAAGAAAGATTTAACTATTTATCTTAGGGAATTACAGGTATTAAATGTTTTCTCAATCTATTCTGAATAAATGCAGTAATAAATGAGGTAATTCCTTAAATATAAAAGCGCTTCCTCATGACCTTTTGGTAGATTTAAGCTGGTGAGCCTTTGACTTTTTTAAGCCAGGATAAAGCCATAAATTCAGGCTCACACCGCTGCCCATGGCCGCCTGATTGCGTTAATACTGCGGGCTTGAGTACTTGTTCTACGGCTAATTAAAGTCACGGCCGGACCCCTTCGGTCCCGTTGCAATTAACTCCAACATAAATTTGCACTTCCCGGCACACTCTCCCTGTGTGTGTGTGTGTGTGCTTTCCCCAGGCACCTCATAGCTGGAATGAGCCATAGACCTCGACACACTCTGGTACACTCGCACATCTAGGCCAGCGCTGACCTTGTACCTCTACTTCCCTTTCGTTCTATTCCGTTTCGTTTCGTTAAGCTGCCTGCTTCCGTTTCCGTTTCATGCCTACGTTCCTATAAGGCTAGACTGAATTCAAGGAATTTATATATTCTATATATATAAAAAATCTAGTTCAAATTGCTTAAAATAAAATATAGATTTTATTCCAAGGAAATGTCGAGATCATGGCAATTTTCTGGCAGTGTGCAGCCTGTTGCATCTTAGTGACGTCACTGTGGTGGCTCTATCCTAACTAGGAAGCAGTTACCTTCTCATATTTATCCCAAATAACCTTTTATGTTTAATCTCCTTAGAAATACTTTATTTATTTCTTTAACAACACAGAAAGCATCCTAATCGTATTCTAATAGTATTTACACAGTTCCTTTCCCTTAAGATCCTGGCGAGACCCGGTTGTACGATGATCCCTGTACTCCTAAGCCTAACGAGTCCTAAAAAAGTGTTCACCAAAAAAAAAAAGGAAGAAAAGAAGCAAAAGAGGACTCGGTAATTTAATGGCCACGTGCATGACGGTCCTCTTATTGGACTTAAATATATTTTTTGTGCGCACTACATCAAAGTCCAGTCCGGAGTCCGGAGTCCGGGTGATTAAATGAAATTTACGAGTACACTCCACTCGGGGCCCCAGAGCTCCAGTTCGAGTTTTTGCATACACACACACACACACACACACACACAGAGAGAGGTCCTGGCCACCTGCCAGAGATTGATGAGTTGTGTTTTGTCTTCGCCGCGCGGTCAAGGGAATTTCAGGCAGCCGCAGCCGCTGTAAATCCATTATCAACTGGCCTACGTGGCGTATGCGTAATGTGGAAGGATAACTGGGGACTACCAAATATATGGTGCGGGTAGGTGGCTGGGTAATTCCCCTGGACATTTGGGAATTGACAAGGTCAGTATATGGAAAGACACTTGCTAGTAAGAAAGAAGTTCCTTGAATTTGATCTATAAATTATATATTTTAATCAAAAAGTTGATCAAAAGCCTAGCAAATTTAGGAAATTAATATTACACAATAGATATCAACTGGCCTACGTGGCGTATGCGTAATGTGGAAGGATAACTGGGGACTACAAAATATATGGTGCGGGTAGGTGGCGGGTAATTCCCCTGGACATTTGGGTCTTGACAAGGTCAATATATGGAAAGACACTTGCTATTAAGAAAGAAGTTCTGGCTAGGGCCCTGAACTTGATCTATAAATTAAGTATTTTTATCAAAAAGTTCTGAAAGAAGTTCTGCCTAGAGCCTTAAATTTGATCTATAAATTCAATATTTTAATTAAAAAGTTAATAAAAAGCCTGGCAAATTTAGGTAACTATTTGTGTATAATATTAGACAATAGACATCAACTGGCCTACGTGGCGTATGCGTAATGTGGAAGGATAACTGGGGACTACAAAATATATGGTGCGGGTAGGTAGCTGGGTAATTCCCCTGGACATTTGAGACTTGACAAGGTCAATACATGGAAGGACACTTGCTAGTAAGAAAGTAGTTCTGGCTAGAGCCTTGAACTTGATTTATAAATTAAATATTTTAATCAAAAAGTTCTGGAAGAAGTTCTGACTAGGACCTTGGACTCGATCTATAAATTAAGCATTTTAACCGAAAAGTTAATCAAAAGCCTGGCAAACTTAGAAAACTATTTGTGTATAATATAACACAATAGATAGTTACTAAAACCCAGGCTTCCAAATGGATTAGCATGCATTTAGAGACGGAACTCAAGGGAGAGTATCCTTGCTGATGCTGATGGCTGTCGATCCCTGTCGAGACGATGTTCCTCTAAGTCCAATAATAAGCCCAACAATTATGCAGGACAGGCAATAAAGTGGCCGAGACGCCAGATACAGGACTAAATGTGATGGGATTGTCCAAAACTACAACTGACAGGCGACCAGGAGGAGGGCATCTTCCTTTTCCGACGGGGGATTCATGTTTATGAGCTGCGAGGGCGACGCGTTGACAGCTTTTGGTCGGGATGTCCTCCGGGGACCGCCTCTGCTCTATTTTTTGTGTTTCTGCCTTTTTTACGAGTGTACATACTCTAGACACATATTTATATGCACATACATATAGTGGGGGAGCGTGTGCATGTTGTTTTTTACGACAAGCAGCCATTTTTATTGCAAGTGGCGGCCCCGTCTGAGGTTATTAAAGTTTCAGCCAGCCGGGCATTTGGCCGCATTGTCGCGA
>VNKC01003274.1:0-41738 GCA_008042775.1 Drosophila pectinifera
CGCGACAAGTCTCGCAGCAGTAGCGCAAGCCAATATTTTTGGAAATAGTGTCGGCCGTCCGGCCCGTACAATCAATGCACTTAGCGTGCACTATATTTTCACAAAGCCAGCAACCGATACTAGGATCCTTCGCAGAAATAGTCTTCCTGCAGGATTTCATAGCACAGACAATATTTGAAGTCATTGTACCGACTTATCACTGTATCAACTACGTGTGAGAGGAGAGTAAGAGAGTAATAAGGTGCGGGAGGAGAGCGAGAGAGCGGGTACGTGCAAAGAGAGTGAGAGCTAAGCTTAAAACCGTCTAGCTGCAGCAGCGGCGTAACGGATAAAGCGGAAAGAGGAAAGTGAAAAATGCAATAGCAAGCAATCAAAACAATCAAAAACACAAACTAATGATATTAGTATACGTATAAATACCCAAAATAAACAGGTTGCATGCACACGCGAAGTGAACGGGATATTTAATAAAACACAAAGTAGAAGTTTTAAATTAAACCCCGATGGTTTATAATAAGATATTACACAAAAATCGGAGCGCAAAACAAAAACACGACCGTTCACTTTGAAAGAAGAAAGACGATTGAGTGCTTAGAATGCTGGTGGCCTTCTTAGCTGGCGGATCTGCTCTCGAGGGATACCATGTTAATAAACCGTGCCCATAAAAATATTTTTTCAATTTATAATATAATAGTTCCTCATAACTTAACTATGCATTTTTGATATAAAGGTATTTGTCCCTTATTTCACTATTCAGCAGAGACTTTTTCGATCCGGCTACTATTCTTTGGGCTGTGTTTGCATTTTTGTGTCCTTTATTAAACCAGCCGATTTTAACATATGCATGTATTTTTAATTACCGAAAAATTTGTTTGTAATATCAGTGATTTTCGAGTTAATCGTATTTCGCTAATTACTATGATTCCGAATTAAAAAAAAAAATTGTTATGAAGATGTTTTTTAACCGTGTGTCCCAAAAACTTCTTTTAAAATTTATAAGTCGATAAGTGATATGGGTTAAGCTGCTACAACAGCTAAAACACATAGTACAATTCCATAAAAATTTTTAATATTGGTGTTTATATGATAATGAGAGTTAATTAAATAGTAGTATTGTAAATAAGTTCTAACTTTTTGTAAATGTACAAAAATGTACTAATCGATCTTTACAGATTCGTCCTGTCAGGACCTGGGCTTTGGGAAAACCAGGAACCACGACTACCGGAGCTGACGAGCACAACCGTCATCAGTTTACAGGATCCTGTCTCGATACTGTTCAAAAAGTCGTGCAGACTCAGAGGTTTGTTGACAGGGTTGTGACTGAGCTTGACCGGTCGAGCCCGGAGTTTGTGCTAGACTACGATTAAAACGAAGACGAGCGGCCCCAGAAAAAAACGCAGAATCTTAGACTAAGCTACTGTTAATGTTAATCTATCACAAACTATAACCGTATCGTAACCGTGAAAAAAGACGAAAGCCGTTTATCTTGGTCGGCTCGAGGCAGCGAGCTCGCCATGTGCGCATGTCGATAGCGTTCGCCGCGAAACATGATTCTCTCCCCCACTCCTTCCCTTAGCATTCCCTTCTATTCATAGACTACGGCATATAATTTTCTTATTCTAAGATTTATATTGATATAATTATATTAATCCCTTTTTGTTATTTCCAACGCTCCCCCATCGTGGGGTTAAGATGATGGTAAAATAATTGAAAGGTAAAAAAGTAAAACAAATGTATCCTCCATGTTTCGAAACGTTATTTTCGCGACTTCGTAAGGGTCGTCACAAACTATAACTGTCCGATCAGATCTCGAGATTTTCATTTAAGTTTTTCGACCTTGACTTAACAACATAGATTCATCTAAGGGCACTTGTATTATTAACTTAAATATTACTAGAAAAGAACCACATAGGAATTTATTTGAAAACTGGAAAACTGGACTACCTAGATGTCGACTCTCATTCATAAGAAAAAAAATTCTTATTTTAGGCCTCTGGAACAATATCCTACATCATTCAAACTCAAAATGCAAAAAATTAATCTAAATTCAGAAAACAAAATAAAACTAAAAAAAAAAAAATAATAATACCCATACAGTTTGCAAACCTATAAAAGTGAAATTAATGAATATATCTCGATATGTCTATATGTTTAAAAATAATAAACATATTCAGATTGTCCTATTATTTTCCTAAATTTTATCCTATGGCATTTTTACAGTATAGTAATCCGATTTTTATAAATTGAAAATGTAATTTAAAAATCATAAAACTCAGAAACATACAAATTTGTTGAAAAACAACAAAAATATAATTATTGGCAACCGATAATGTATGTAACAGGCAGAAGGAGGTCGGAGAAAAAAGAAAAGTATACATATATTCTCGATAAGCGTCACCAGCCGAGTCGATTTAGAAAGGTACGTCATTCCATTACAAAAATCACAATATACGTCTCTGTTCCACGGAGATCAAGTTTTTTCACTTTCGCGGTCGAAAACCACAAGTAAACGTATAACTAAGATATAGTTGTGACACATTTATGCGGACGGACTCTAGTTAGTTATTAAATAAAATTTTTTTTTTGTCGGCAGCATTTATGGTTGTTGCTCAACATTTGTCTTCATTTGTCAACAGTGTCAAAATTTGTATTACTTTGAGCATAAATAAACAGTGTGAAGTAGCCATATCCATGTGCCTCTTAATTTCGCCGAAAATTCCTACGTGCTCTAAGGTAGATCTTGCACCTGGTATACTTTCGCCAGAAGTAATTTCACCGAGTATACTCTCCCCGAGTATAAGCACAGTATTAGTCCTAGCGAATTTTTTCATTGATCCTTGATCTATAACCGCCGCTATAGGCATTTAGCTCAGCCCACGTTACAACAACAACGCCCTTGATCCTTGATTCCCGGTCCTTGAATCTTAACTCTATGCTAATGATCTTACATAAGTATTCAGTCAGGCAGTCTCGGCGGCTCTCCTTTGGCCTCCAAAGTCCGTTGCCTTTGATCACGCCACCGGTTTCAATGTCCACCGAGGTCCTATTAGGTTCACGTCCCTTCTTTGGTGTCCAAAGTCCGCTAATTACCGTTTGACCTCGATGCTCTTGTCTGGCCATCTGCATCAGAACTCCTCGGCTATTGCCACGCGCCTTAAACGGTATATACTTCCCAACTCGCCTCTCTCCTCCCTCGCCGCTCCCCTCGCCGCTCCCCTCGCCGCTCCCCTCGCCGCTCCCCTCGCCGCTCCCCTCGCCGCTCCCCTCGCCTCACTGAGCTGTTATTTGTTTGGAGTTATTCAACTCCATACAATATTATGTATATGTATTATTGATTGAGTCGTTTGTGCTTAGTGTGTTGCTTAGTTTATTATTTAGTTAGTGAGACTAGAGTACCCTTGCTTCTTTTAAAATACTTGCATAGGAACCGTACATTTACCGCAGTCATGATAGCATAATTTAACTCTTTCGGTCAGCTCATCTTGATCATCTAGTATATATAATATAATTCTAAGTTATTAAGCTCCTCCGAAATGGCTGGACCTATTTTTATTAAATTTTCTTTAATATCAGGTAGGTCTGAGAATAAGTAAAGATCTACTTTTCCTATCCCAAGATGTTAGATGGATGAATGGCGATATAGAATTTCATAAAGCTTTTTAATGGTTT
The DNA here is from genome assembly GCA_008042775.1 of Drosophila pectinifera. NCBI lineage: Eukaryota > Metazoa > Arthropoda > Insecta > Diptera > Drosophilidae > Drosophila > Drosophila pectinifera. The sequence continues at coordinate 3,670 of VNKC01003274.1, forward strand.
GTGGAAGTAAGCATTTACACGGCTGTCTAACAGATATATAAAAATCATCTCCAGTCAAAATAATTTGTTTTTATCACTAGTACGTGTCCGCTTGGCCAAATAAAGATGGAAGACAATTCAAATTGATAAATACAACTATATTGTGACAATTCAAATTGATAAATACAACTATATTGTGACGGGTCTATTTTTTTGTATCTTGCTCACGACGAGTTTGTGAAGCTATCTTAGGAGATATCGTGTGTTCAGCTAGCATTAATGAACTTAAATGTTTCGCTCTATGCTGGCTCGTTTTACCGTCGCCGGCTCTGTACTTTCCCACACTGCTGTGCCTTAATGCCTTCATTGATGCTCTTCGATGACTTCGCTGTTGCTTGAATATTATGTGCATTATGTAACGGAGCTAGCAAGACGTACCGCTCTGTGGTTTGGAATCACAGCGCCTACACCCGTCGGCGGGTCGGCTCTAAGTTTCCAGATCTTTAAGGCGAGTGGGACTAATGTCCTCACACCCTGTGCCGAGAAGCGTGTAGAGCTGTCGTCCTTCACCCTGTGCATTGCCTCCCGTAACCATCGTAGAGTAAACACAAGGACTCCAGGAATTCACCATTCGTCCGTCGTCCGGGATCTTCATAGCAAGCCACAAATATACCAGTTCGTCGCTCGACGGACTTCTCGGCACGGCTCAACTCGATCACAATCTCGCATCCGACGTAGATCTGGATGGATATCAACTCAAGGACTAGCTTCGTTTCACGTACTAGCTCTGATTCCCGCACTTGGACTAAGTGCCGAGCTCTGCTCATTCTATTATAGACTGCGCCAATCCCGTTATTCCTGCTGCGACCCGCTCGGTCATGATGTCTCCTCTTTGGCCGGTTCCGTATGACAGTGATGTCCTTGGCTTTTGGGTCTAAAGTGTCCTTGTTCCTTTTCATATCCTCTTTACTCCGTTTGTGGGGAGTTTTAGTTTATCCAAAATTAAAACTCCTGACACTTCCCATTCCTTCTTAGCCGCGACTGCCACTTTTCCCTTCTTATGCATTTTTCCCTTACTTTGAAATTTCCAAGCTCAGTCTGTTGATCTTCTGCTTGTTCTCCGTTTCGCCCCTCTAGTTCAGGTTTTACATTTCGTTTTCTAATTCATTATAATTATCTGTCATCCCCAGGAGGCAGTAGTAAACTGCCCTGCCTCCTCTTCCTCGATGCGAAACATCTGGCGTAGCCCGATGGGTGTCGCGATGCCGGCGGCCGCCATATCTTTATGCTCGGGCAGGCTCACCACACCCACGCAACCCTAGGGCCCTCGCTAGAAGGCAAAGATCGCAAACAAAATAATAGATCACAAAATAGTCAGATCGACTCACCACAAAGCGGTGAAAAGAATCCGCAAGCCCCAAAGATTTTCCCGCGGTTCAACAGGCCAATAATGATGCAGGTTCATTCCGATCAGCCCAATGCCAAAAATCAAAAGTACCTATGAGCCGATTGAGGTTGACCCGGCCTATTAAAATGAATGGACGACCTCTGGGCGCACAAACATATCTCGACCACACCTACACCGACGTGAACTTCACAAATATGGATTGTACAGATGCGCCACATTTAATAAAAAATGATTTACTATGCTATGCTATGTCGGTGGCGTCCTTATATTTTCGGAGAACGAATAAATAAAATAAATTACTTTTCAAAAATATCGTGACCTTTCTGGGGTTTATAGTCACCAATAATAGTGCAATTACGGAACCAGAAAACTAAAGGCAATAAGGGAATTCATGATCCAAAAAATGTGTTCGAGGTAAGGTCATTCCTAGGCCTCGCGAGTTATTATTAGTTCCAATATCTTAAAAGGTGAAAACGGAAGAAGAAGTGAGGCACAACAAAGGCTTTCCATCTTTTGCTTTTAGCATCTGTCACTTACCTTACTCACTTACCCTCACTACAAGAGGCATTCGATCTAACAACGGATGACTCAATTTCTCAGGAGGGGCGTCCAATTACAATGATATCAAGAACATAAAAGCACAGAGAATCAATTATGCCGCCAACGAAAGGGAGTTACTTGCTATTGTTTGGGCTCTGGCCAAGCTGCGACACTATCTGTACGCGGTTAAAGATATAAATATCTTTACGGACCATCAGCCTTTAACCTTCGCAGTTTGGGAATTTAACATAAATACGCAGATTAAAAGATGGAAAGCTCGCATCGACGAGACCGGTGCGCGATTTTTTTTGGTAAAGAAACGCCTTATCCAAACAACAACTTAATGCCATGATAGAGCGAGATGTCGAATCGTGCATAGCTACAATTCACAGCGAAATCTTCCTCACAGACACCATGCAAACTACATATAAGTCCCAAATAGTTATGGACGAGGCACGCTTTTCGTTAAAACGGGTTTAAACGCCCTGCGATCTTAACTCACTCGCCTCGGTACACGATGGGCTGGTTCGGAGATTTCCGGCCACCAAGTTTTGGCAATGCAAGATCCGTGTAGCCGACATTGTAGTAGCTGAAAGACATAAAATCCTCACTGACGAGCATGAATGGGCTCATAGGCCCAGGAGAATATGAAGCAGGTACTCTCCGAGTACTACTTCCCGAAAATAACGAAATAAGCGAGTGAAATTTTTCATAATTGCAAATATGATAGGCATCCCAAAAAAGAAGAGATTGTCACATCACCAATTCCCTCTCATTTAGATTTAAATCCAGAATTGAATTTTTTCCATGGGGCAAAGGTTATTTATTGCGATAATTTACCATCATTGATTTCGCATGTACTCTGAGTCATGCAGGATAACAATTTTAGCGCCAGTGTAAGCAAAAACACCGCCCTTCATAGTGTATCAAACGGATAAGTAGATCGGACGAGAATAGCGCTTTCATAGCACCTTTTTAGAACTTGTTCGGTTCCTTAAATTCGACAAGGGCATAAGCGATACCGTCGAGGATATTTTGCTAGCCGCTACCAAATACAACAAATCGATTCATTTGGTCATCGATAAGAGACCAGTCGAAGTAGTGCTGGCTCACACGGACAACCCGCAAGTGAAAATCCAAAACAAAATTATAGGTGCACAAAACGCTAGAGAGAATGCATCTCGTCAAAATAGAGTGGGGGGAACCACAGTCCTCATTAAGGGAAGGGTGGCCAACAAGGACAACTTAAAGTAACGAAATGTGTCCTTGATTTTCTATTAAACTATAATTTTTTAGAGCCACTTGGCATACTTTTATTTTGCTAGTTTTAAACTCGATTTCGAAATGAAAATACTGTCAAAATTGCCTTCCTTCTATCTTTGACCTTGGCATCGGTACACATCACCGACTATTTGGAAACCAGATATATTCCCATAATTGATGGTCAAATGCTGGTTTGGAAAGAGTTCGCATATGTCAATGAGACTACCAGTATGGTTGAAATCGCTCATGAATAAATCTCCGAGAATTACTAGAATCATTGGGTGTGCACCATTGGGTGGCTAGGAGTTTAAATTTCATAGCGACTGTCTTAGAAAAAAATTAATTCACTAAGTTAGAATTAATAAGCTCAAACAATAAACAAATTCTAATAAACACTAAGATTCAACAGAAAGTCTACCAACTAACTTTCGCAGTCAATAAAATCTTAAAAACAGCAAAAAATTTGCTAATAGACACTGCCCATTTATATGAGACTCAGCTGGCCAAAAACAAAATGTTGTTCATGGAACTACAGAACCTACTGTATGCAGTAACGTTGGCTAAGGTCAACATTGTTAGTCCAACAATTTTAGATCACACAGACTTAAGATCAGTTTGGATGGAGGGACCCGCCGATACTCCCATAGGTTATCACATGACCGTCTCTTCCGTGAAAATGCTTAAATCCATTAACATCCTAAATTGTATATCAAGTTTTTCAAAAATTAATTCGAATGTAAAAAGATAATTATTTTTCACATAGTTCACAATGAAGCGACACCTTATTAGCCAAATAATGTCTTTGTATACAATTAAAAATAAAAAATATCTAAATTACGTTCCTAGCTGACTCTAGGTCTGAGTCGGCGGTTTATTCAATCCACAGAAATCTAGACGCTTCTAATATGCCAAACCCCACAAGATTAATTTTGCTGATGATAGCCCCCATCATTTCAGGTGCACGTACGTAAAAATTTGTGCGCCTTGTGCGTTGGAGGTTCGACCTTTTTATTTCATAAAGAACTCAGAAGTATGCAACGCGGTGAAGAAGTCTTATCCCTATAGAATATATATATTCTTGTTTAGCACCAACAGTCGTTTTAGCCTGGTCCGTCTATTCGTCCGACCGTCTGTCTCTTGTGCATACGTCTTTCAAAGCAAACGTGTCTCTCAACTTTTGATCTATCTGAATGAGACTTTGATAGATAGCTTTTTTAGTAGTATTTAAATTGTAAATATCCACCGGAAAATGAATACGAAAAAAAAAAATTGGCTGATTTAATCATATAGCTTCCTGCTCTAATGGAATTCAATTTATGAAAATCTGGTACGCTCGGCATATTTTCTTTTGTCTTATAGCTGTTGAGCAAAATTACACCCTGCAAGAGTATACAAGCATCGGCTTCCCGAAACGTCTCTTATATTAGTTTTTGGGAGGGAAAGTCTTGTGAACGGAATCGTGTATTATAGCTAGTGGTCCAAGCCTATTATGATGGGCCTCAAGCTTGACCAGTTTCTTTGCTATCACCTTGTCGATTTAATCTTTAACAGATTCTACATTTAAATCATTATGAATATTTTCACTTCATATGTTCTACGGTGCCCTAGTAATAGTTATCAGTATCTTTGATAGAGCTTTCGGGATTATTTTTAATTTATTAAAGCAAACGGTTTTCCTATAGATGGAAGCCTTAAGGGCCAACAACATAAGGGGCAGTCACCCCTTCAAAATAATAGACAGAAGCAGAAACTGACATTGCCAACCGGCCGTCTTGGAGAGAGACCGAAATTAAACACATTTGTGTAACTATTCAGAAAGCGGCGTGGGTCTGCAACAAACTAACAAACACTTATGTGAATTCTATATATACATTATATATATAGGGAACAGGATACCCGCTATCGAACGCCGATCCTGCAGAGAGCAGGTATGCAGTAAGCAACACTAACTGGAAAAGATGGAACTGGATCGCTGATAGACCTGGACGACTGATTTCAGACAAAAGAACGCATATTTCACTCTAGACCGAGAAAAGTACTCCAAGATCCATAATTAATTAATTAATATTGCTATAGCAAACCACATGGCATTTGTTATGATTTAGGGGAAAGTTAGTCAAACACACCAAGAGCCGATTTTATTCACGATAAACTGACGCGGTATTCTGTGATTTATGAAATTCACCGACATGCACATTTTGAGGTCCAGGAACATATATTATTAATAAAGATTATAAAATGCAGTGGGCTACAACACCTACCTCGAGACAGTCCAAAAGATGCTTAATAGGGCTAAGAAACAGAACTTCCAACCTTCACGTGATAGGTCCGATTTCATTCAATTTAAAAATTATTACAGAATTAGAAACTTGTACAGTTTTGCCAGATAACCTACAAAAAATGGAATCCTGTGCCGCACAATAAGCACAATTGTCAGAAGAATTGTTCTCAAAGAAAATAATTACAAAAAGAGTAAATCTTAACAATAGAAGATTTTTCTGTGAAACAGTAATAAAATTATATTACTATATAAATAATATTATAAAATGTACCGTTACAGTTTTCTGGTTGTTAAGTTAAATTGAGTCAGTCGAAAAATTGCAGACCTCTACCATTGCATTTTATATAATGATAAATAATTTCCACCAGTCACATTTGGAAAACACTTTTTCTGGTAAAATTAATGTTCATAACTTGTCCTCAGAGGAAAAATGTCTCTTGTTTTACGAAAAAGATGAAGATTTTTCATTTACTAACATGATAAAACAGAGTATTAAAATAATTCAGATACCCGTACATTCACACGGCAAAACTCCGAAGGCAAAAAGATGATTTAATAAAACAAGGCATAAACTGCTCAAATTACTCACCTTAGAGTAGCCCAATTTGAATAGTACCCAAAAAAGTCTTTAGTGGAAATAAAAAATGGCGAATGGAGATTGATTATCGGAAAATACCCAAAGCATTGTGGGTGAAATTGTCATGGCTAATTCACTTTGTCTAATTATGCTCCAATATGTAAAAAACTTGACAAATGTTGACATATGATGACAAATGTTGTTACATTTTAAGCAAACAGAAAACATACAAATGCTGCTAGGAACATTTTGGGCAAAATCCATTAGAGATGAAGAAGAAGAAGAAGTAGACACAATGCGATCTGCTGTCACTTGCCCCTCTCTATTCCAATCAAAAAACGCATTTTTATTGTCATTTAAGTTGACGCTTTTTACTGCGGAAATCGTTGCCAACTACTTAATAAAAGGTATGACCTAGAGTCTGAGTGCCGGCGTGTGTTGAATTCTCGCAAAATCTAAATTTTATTTTATTTATTTGCTTAGTTTTTCTCGTTTTTATCAATTTTTTTAACAGGAAAATTAATAAATATTAGCATAATAACAAAAAATTAAATAAAAATATTGACAAAAATATTGCCTGAGACTGGTATCGAGCTCGTGATCCGGTGGACTACAAGCAGCTTCGCTGCCTTTTATACCATATCTTAAAAATCCACCTCTATTGCTCCTATTAACTCACAAGTTTATTATCCGATTTTACTCAAATTTTCACAAAACGTCCGCACAAGCCTATTTATTGGTTTAATCTATTTACTTTAAAACAAATCTCAACTATAGCTTAGTTAACGTTTTATAATTTTCAACTGAGGAAGTGGACGTGGCCAAATTAACAACAGTTTAGAATGTTATCACCAAATTAAAAAGCTTAAGCTTTATAGTCTTTGAGATCGTTTATTTCACACGGACGGACAGACAGATAGGCGGACTAAGCTATTATACCCTTGTACCCTTTGGGTACCGGATTTTACTACCATTATTTGGATCTGAACTTTATGCACTGAACTACAGCTGGCAGATAAGCAGTGCCATCTGTGTAGGTGGCCGAGAGAATACCACGAGCAACGGGCTTCATAGATCCGCCATGTATGTAAATTGTGTTTAGTACCGAGCGGGAATCGGACACAGCTCAGAACGATGTTATTCAAAAATGAAACAATGAGTTTTCAGAGACCCTCGGTAAAAGTTTATAGAGAAGCTGTGGGAGTCAACATTTTTTGACCAAGTTAGCAACTACAAGAAGTATTGTTCTAGCATCATATTTGGCGACGATCCAAGTTAGTGAGGATCCGATCCTTGCCATTTAAATATCGATTATGTCATTTTGCCAAAATACCAGAAAAATTTCCCTCAAAATGGATTTTGACAATTTACGGTTAGATTGATTAGTCTCCTATCTGGAAGCCATGCCCGAGTGAAGTTTAACTTTTCGCAAGTATCGAAACAAAAATTCTCATGCAATCGGCTATTTATACTTTAAAGAGACTTTTCCATTAAAAAGGGTAAATTGTGCTTATTTTATGGTTGGTAAGCTTTTTCGCGAGCTTGGTCGCATTTGGTTAATATAAGTTTCAGGAAAATAGTGATTGTGCCTGTTCAACACATAAGCAATTGGAGATTGCACACGTGGAATTCTTATTGGTCGCACATCTCAGACCCCGTGCTTTTGGTGCGTTGCCATGGCGTTGCTAATCGCAGCAAGTCCCTGCGTGCAGTCGGAGCACTCACTGCTCACCTCGAGACGCTGCGGTCTCCCATTCTCAGCAAGCAAATTGCAGAGCTGGGCACCACGATTTGGTAGCTCACTCTTCGTATTTGTCGCTGCAAGCAAGGCGCAGCTTGTGAAGCACCCCATTATTATACGTGTTGCGCACATCGGATTGGTGCATCTTCTTCTTACTCGGCCTCAAGGAGAAGCAAACGCGACATGTTCCGACGTCTCAAAACTTGATTATCTTAGATCAGTTTTGATTTTTTTATATTTGTTTAAGATCAAATACTTAAATTTATCGTACGATTCCGAATTATCTTTAATTTTGGGATAATCTGCTAAATATACATTTCTGCCATTACCCATTTATATTAAAATCTACAGCATCATCATCTAGACCCTTCGCCGTTAATATATAAACAAAAACCCCGAAAAAATATATATATTGCCAGAGCATCCTCTTTTGCTAAAATAAAGTAAATTCATTAAATTTAAATTTAAATTTAGAGAAAGTTATAGGAAGCAAAATATCGGAAGATCGTTAAAATATTAATTTATAGTGAACTAAATGCAAAAATAAATCAAAATGTAAGGAAAATCAAACTAATTTTCTATATTCTTAATATTGGACATAAATAAATAAAAATATAAGAATAACAGTTTTTTAAAGTAAATTTCTTAATTTGTAGTTTTAAGGACTTAAGGAAGAATGTATCTGAACACCATCTAAATACCTATCGCAAATTATATGGAGTTGACAATGATGTAAAAAAAGTTTTTGAGGGCATCTTTGGGTGTGTAGAGCAGAGGTTGTTCATGGTCGGAGTCTGAATCCACTTCACAGGTAGGGTGGGTATAGACCAAGATCAACAACATCTGGTCCTCATCTCGATAGGTACACTTTTCACTCGATTTTAACCGTTTGGTTTCCTTATTTATTGGCTATCGTCTCTCTGTCTACCATTTATTAGTTGTGATTGTGACACTCTTGTTGATCCTAGCACCAAAACCAACACCCATTTCCCTGCACCTGCCGGTAAAAAGTAGACCGAGTGTGTTGGTGCTAGGATGATGTGCCCTTGGTGACAAACGCTTTTAAAGGCCTCCCGAACACCTCCCGACCTTTTAAAGCACCCAGAGTATGGTTAACAACTCTGTGAACCTAATCAATGGGGCAATGGCGACCTCCTAATTTTGGGGAGTTCTTATCCCTTCCATTTTTATGGACAATTGCAAAAAGCTCACGTGTTCAGTAGGATGGGAAATGGCCATGGTTCAGGGAAGCATTAAGTAGAAGGCAGAGCTGCGCAATACCTGAGTATCAAAGTGCCTCCTTTACCATCAATCGCATCCAGCTTTTGATATGATCACGTACCTCATCCTGATCTACTAGTCACACAGCAATAGGAGAATCAAAGGAGAGCCTAAGCCTAGAGATATTGTCTGAATTTTCTGGCTTGTTGAAAAATAAATCGGAGTTAAGCAAATAGTCTACAAGTGCTTAGCCAGTATCTCAATCACTGTGAGTCCAAGTACCATCGCTTTGTTTAAGAAAAAACATTTCCCTATACCAAACCCAAGATACTGGTTGGGATCGATGGCAAAATTAGGGTTGTAACAAAGACACAAGTGCTGCTCCATCCCAACACGCTCTGTCTACACTTTGACCGGCCAGTTCAGGGTAGGTGGCGTTGATGTTACAAAATTAAATTGTAAACAGAGATAAAAAGTTATGCGGATCATAACCCAAACGGCTATGAATCGTACGACAAGAAGTATCTATCGATGTTTGAGGACCAGTTAGTATTGGCCTCCTCTATACCCTCCCTACCACTAGAATCTATGAAGATTGCACCCCTTATCATCTGCTATGCTACATTTTCCAAATTGCCCTCCAAAAACACCAAGTTAATACATGTTAAACATTATGTAATTAAGAAAAGAAATAGATGACGATAATATACATGTTTCTAGCCTAACCTTACACCTAATTGAGTTTATATATATTTTGCTTATTAACTACGAATGTATATATATATATATATGAAAAAAGAAAAATGAATAAGACAAAAATTAAAAATGGAGTTCAAATTTACTTTACATGTATATGTGTATGTCAAAACTACGATACTATATGTGCGTAGTCTCACCCACAGGCACGTCAATTATCACGCACAATCCACAATCTGCACCGCAGACGGGTAAGCAAAACGAATTATGGACTTCCTTTTTTTAAAAAAAAACNGATCGAGGCGTCTGTATGTGACTCCAATTGGAATCCTCGGCCAGAACTTAGTGGACGGCGCTGGCTCCTACTGGCAGCGAGCGAAGATTAACTTCGGTGTGCACAGTTTGGCATCGGTGGTGCACGGTCAGATAAATTTGTCGTGTCTTGCGCAAAACCTACCCACAATGACGCCTGGGGCGACATGCGGATCTAAAACACAAGTTCCTTTGAGGACTCACCGTTAGCCAAGGCAAATAAGAAATTCCTGTTTTTTTTTTCAATGAACGAAATGGCGTGCAATCTGGTGGGTCACTTGTATATATATATATAAATCACTTCGAACACTTATTTAATTATTTCGTGCGTTGGCGTCATGAAAAATCCCATAACACCTAAACAATACCGGGATCAGCTGATAGTGATATACTCGTTTTAGCGTTTGAGCATTTGAGCATTTAAGCAACTATAGCTATTTGAAAATACGACCCTCACAAGGTAATTCTCAGCTAAAGCTGGAAGTCGGGCACTAAAACTTTTAATGTCTAATCCCTATGGCAGAAGCCTGGTTTTAGCAACAACCTGATAGGCAGCAACGCAGACATATATATGGAGCGGAATATAATCAGAGGAAAGACCCGAGCACTCCGAAATGGTTAGATGGCTGCACAGGATACCTTTATACACCACAACATCAATGGTTGTCCACGATGATGGAAATTCATGATGATGAATGACTCAGAGCACTGCAAATCCATCAATTCGAAAAAAAAAAACGCTGGTAAAATGTGTTTTTGAGATAAGTGATATGTCAATGTTGTTTAGTTTAGATAGATTTAGACTATTGTCCACTTGCAGTATAACTGCGCAAGAAAAATTAAAAACATTGTCCTCAAGTGTACTGATTAATTTCTTGCTGAAACGTTATGAACCTCAGGACTTCAATATTTCTGAAGAACTGTTGCCCCACTTCCGTCTTTGCTATCGAAGAACGGCAACAGTGCTGAGCTATACCCCTATCTGCATCTCAAAAAACCACATAAGTGCGAGAGCGCTGAACTGTGGTGCTGACTTCGCTACATCCTACTTTCCTGCTGCCGCCGCCACTGCCGCCGCATTCACGATCGCCAATGCATCAATAGTTTTCATTCTATGTATCTCGATGTACTAATTTTAAGTTCAAAACAGTTCTTTAATATTTTAAAAATTTAGTAAAATTATTATCCTTTAAAACCGATAAAAGTGAAATGGAACGAAAAATGGTGCTGCCTCATTTTGATCTCTTTTAAATATTTTTAAAAAGCTGTGATGATAAGTCTTTATGTTAGCTGTCAAATGATTGAGACAAATCATATTGTTTGAGTATAATCCTACATGATGAAAACGTATTACAGAAGATTTACAACAAAGTTCGATCTGGTCGGCTCCATACTACGCAGCATTTATCTTACCATTCCATACTTATTGCTAATATCTCCCATTATTATTATACGATTGAATTTAAAAACTTCGAATAGGACTCTATATTACATATATTCTTTCCTTAGTCGAAATTAAAGACTATAGTTTAGATATTCGGTTTTAATAATATAAAAAGGCGGTTATAAACTTGATCGGCGGGCAACAGATAAGAATGCTTTCAACGAATTAGATACCACCTGTTGTTTCATACGGACATACAGAGGGACAGCCGGACATTGCTAAATCAAGTCTGCTAAGCAAAAATATATAAACTTTATGGGGTCGGAGATTCCTCCATCTGCCTGTTACATACTACTCTGTTGACACTAAGATACACTAGATACACTCTTGTACCTATGGGTACCGCTTTAAAAAATGTCCAAACAAGATTACTTAAGTTTATATATTTATTTTCTTCATAATATCATTGATAGAGCCCAAAAATATTTTTTTTTTTAAGTACCTGGGCGCAGGTAGTTCGTAGTAGGCTAATTGAAAAACAACAAATGGACATATCCAGATCGACTCGTTAAGTGATGCTAAATATATTTAATTTTCAGATATACCCCTTTAACTGCTCTTTAATTGCTTTTTAATAGAAATAAAAATATAAACATAAGTAGTTATAGTTATTTGTAATATTTACCATCATTATGATATTTAGCAATATATAGCTATTTTTATAAATAATTGAAGTTACATCAATGACCATGTAAAAAAATTGTTCCAGCATAGATGGGACCGCGTCAGCGTATATTTCCTCATTTCTTCTATTTAGATTTTGGGAGAGCATAGATACATCACTAGACTTTGGTCCTAAATTCATACGAATGGCGTTAAAAGTTAGCTCATACTGTGAACGACCTATAAGGCTTAGCGTAGACACAAAATATGCAAGCATTAAAGCTATAGGGCTTAAATACGAATCCAAGTGCAATTTATCGTTCAATTGAAGAATTTTTCCATTTTTGTTTTCTTCATAAAGGATTAGTAAAACTTCCATCCCCATAAGTCTATTTAAATTATAATTGAGAAATAATAATATATTTAAAATATAACCAGTAATGCACTTACCTGGTCCATATTGAGTTAATATCAATTGATTGTTGTAAAATTGATAATTGATAGGCAAATATGCAACTTATATGTAATAAGAGTGCCACAACCATAAATATTAAGGGATAATACATCCCCCTAAAAGAAAATAAATTAAAAATTTGAATTTAACTAAAGCTGACTTAAGTCTGTTACCGGTGGAGTTGGCGATATAGTGCCCAATATGTGCCAGCTATTATGAACATTAGGAAATATAAGCTTCCAGGAAGTGATGGTCTTAAAGTTGCAGCAAAGTAAAGTACAATAAGAGTAAAAATAGGAGCTGTTGGATTTTAAAAGCAAAGCCATAATCAGATTTTTATATATAATACTTCCAAACTCACATGTTCTTAAAACGGATCGAATATATACAATAATTAAAATACGATTCATCTCAGCTAACTTTAAAGTACCAGTTAGGTCTTGACTTTCGTTGATAATGTCGTTATCCCCTAAATATGCTTTTTTCTGCCTTTTATGGAAAATTTTAAAAAAGATTAAAATAACAATAGAAACTATAAATACAAAAATATCTGGAAGTATCCAATGCGCTATAGAACCAAAGCTGCAAAATTTAAATTAGATTTAACTATACGGAATTACATTAATATTACCTTAGTCCTCTAAAGTATAGAAACCCAAATTGTCGCAAAAGAAATGCAGTATATGTCTTAGAGCTTAAATCAATAAAAAATACATTTGTCAAATTAATTAAAATATGCCCTATAAGAAAAATAATACTTAAAACACAAAGAATTATAATAAATACATTTAAAACAGTAAGATGCGAATGACCCTTTCTTTTTAGAACCCAAGGAGATAAGAAAAACATTAAAAGGTATACAAAAGATATCCCAACCGGTCGCACCAGTGATACTAAACAATTTATATATTAGTTGAAGCAATAAGAAAAGGGGAGACGCTTACCAAATATTAATGTCAATGGCACTATAAAACGCATTAATATATAAAGCACTAGTTCTGCCATTTTCATAAAAATTCTTCACTTAAAAATTATCTGAGCTTATTGTTATAGTCAGAAAATATAGTTTTGTTATGTCTATGTGACACTCGGCCCAAAAGTAACTAGACTTAGTGAAAGTCTCCTGTAGGTAGGCTCATAACAGGGTTAGATAGAACGAGAGAAAATAGCTGACGAAAATAACTAATACTATTAATTTAAAAGCACCTTTATTTCATCTAGAGATCCATCGATATCTTTTTGAAATTGACAATTTGTAATTATTTAGCTTGGTCTGCGGGCTACTTATGTATGCTTACTAGCTCGGCTGAGATTGTGTGGTAGTCCCACCCAATCTTAAGATTTAGACTTACTACTACAATTCATGTGAATCTTGAACTTCAGAATCATTCGATTACTTCACGTGGCTTACCATCTTATTGTCATCCATCACTGCTGCTCTTGGCTCATTCTCGTTATCGTCATCCTCGAATGGATCCATCGAAATTCATGGATAATATGTGCTGCTTCCCGTATGGAGCTAGCAAGAAGTATCCTTGCGCTCCTCTTATCCCCATTATAAGTGATAGTTTAGTGTTTAATCGTGCTCTACTACTATTACTATTTACTATTACTATTTTTCAGAACCCCTCAGTTTGCTGTTGTGAACGTTAACGGTACAATGTCGCTGTCTTCTTCGAAAAATTCAATCTTGCAATATGTTCCCAATATATTATGTAATTGTTATTGTATTTTCAAGCCTGATATTTTTGGGTGACGAAAAAATTTCGACAACATGAAGTCGAAGCTTTTCGCTCGAGTTTTATTAAATAAAATCGACATAATCTCGATTGGACTTTTAACTGGCAAGTTAACGTCGGTGCCTTTATGTTGCTCTTCCGCCCAACCTACGTAATATTAGGCGAGATGCCCAGATCACTGATAGTTCAACTAGAATATCTTCATTCATTGATGGTACCCCAAGATTCACTTGGCACACACCATGTGCTCTCGATATGGATCCGAGTTCTGTTGCGTAAACTTAGCCTCAGAATGCCGGATATCTGGTCTTTTCGTTAAGATCAAATTCATTAGTGAGCCTATCAGGGACTAAGCCAGCTTCAAATGGTTAATTTGATGCCTTATGGTTTAGCATCACACTACTAAGGCCTCTATATACCTTCTATATTTTAATTTCTATTCCTAGGCTACTTCAGGCTATCGACACTTGCAAACTCGAACATCTTTGATATTAGGTACTTGCTCTCGTCTAAGTCAGCTTTCCACAATGAGGTCTATGACCTTCTTTGTAAATACAGGGCTCGCTCGGGCACGCAGAGAACCCGAACTGCCGTATGACGTGGTTCGGGCTGCTATTCCCATCTCGGCCGCTTTGCTTTAAGCCGTAGAGCGGTTCATGTAGTTTAATGACCCCCAGCTAATTCTCGTTGCCATATTTATTTTGCTTGACTGAGTGTTAAGCCACTTCTTTAAACCCTTTTCTTATCATTTTTGGTCTTGCTCTGCCTCGTTTATCTTCACCTCTACTTGCATTTCCTCCTGGTGTGCATTACTCACTGGGAAATGTGTCAAGCTTATTTTTTTTTGTGGGACGTAATGGAAAAAATACTCAAAAAATATTACATAACGTGGACTCGGTCAGTTTACCAATACATGGGTTATACAAACGTACGCCGCAGCCGTAGACGAATAACTTACGGAATGTATTTTGGCTGAAATTTATTGTGAGGCTTTCTGTCCAAGCCAATTGCCTTTACTCAAAATTTTTTCAGATCGGATATACTTGGGTTCCGTCCGAACCAAGTTTCAAACAACAATGATGACTCCGATCGATTCCGGAGATATGCTACAGCAGCTACGGCTTCCGTCCAAAATGCTTCTTACAGTTTATATTGCAGTTTGCTCCATGCCATCTTAACGAACGCGCTGTTAGGTCGTTCTGCTACACAAATTTGTTACGGAAGATTTTTTATGCCATTGCTTATTAGAAGCTCCGCTTAAATATTCAGAACCGGATACAAACAGGCATATATCGTGATTTATTGTATTCAAATGTAGCGAATTATACCCTTTGTTCCACGTTTTACTCACAGCTTCCAAGTAATTTATTTTACATTTAGCACACGATTAGCACACTTGATATCTCGTATTAGATTAGATTAGAACAGCTGCCATGCGTAACTAGGCACACTTAGACCTGTCTAGGTCCACAGTGTAACAGTGTGATCATTCTCATTACTTCTTAGCAATCATGAGCCCCATCCGGAAGACTTCACAACCAGTACTACCCTATTTGCGTTAATGTTTGCCAATTCGTTGAGATTCACTAGAAAGGGTCTGCAAAGATGTGTCGGTCTATGTGTCTATGCCGTGCAAACCTACCAGCTTATGTCAAATCACGTATTCATATAAAACAGTCACGTATACGTAAGATAAAACAATGTCCTACATCTTGTCAATTCTTATTGATATTACATTTTCTGCACTTAAATAACAATTTAAAATCTTAGCCCGACCACAGACTAAGATATACAGGCCGTCTATCAGTGGTGTGAGATGTAAGCACACACTTATAAAAAATATTTTAGAATGTCAAAATTGTCATATCGCCCCTGTAAAGTACTATAACGCCCTAGCATAGATAACCCCTAGATGGGATTGTATATAAGGAAGCTGTAATTAGAACACAACAGTTCCTAACGAAATTATGTGTTTAGTCTAAAAAATCGGTGGTTAGTAGAATAAGTTGCCAGTCGAACGGAGCTGTAGGAGCTGCACCTAAAACATTCGCTGCTAACACCAATATTCTCCGAGGAGAGATCTGATTTGCCATCTCGTCGAGGTGAGAGATTGTTTGGCAGCTTGGCTGCCACTTTATAAGTTTATCTGTTTAGTTTGGCAGCTAAGGCTTATAGACACCTTTATCACAAATACTCCGCTTGGAAGACGCAGTAATATGTAAGTCTAACGTGTTTTCTGATGTTTAATTGGGTATAGAATAGTATAGTTTGTAGATGTGTAAACTTGGAAATCCAGTTTAGACGGATAGACGGTCAGACGGACATGAGTAAATCAACTCGACTGGTGATGCTGATCAAGAAGATTTATACTTTATAGGTCCGAAGATGCCTCTTCTGCCTGATACATGCCATCTCGGTTGGCACTAAGCTATTAAACGCTTGTACCCCATTGGTGCTGGGTAAAAAAATTGTGCCTGTGACAGGGTTTGAACCCTCGACACGGTTGGCAATGCGTAGCATCGTAGCATGCCTTTTACACCGTGTGTGTTTTGATGTTTAATTGGTTATAGAATACACATCTACAAACTTGGAAATTCAGTTTAGAGCGGTCTGTATAGAAGTCAATATCTTCAGCGCCCATTGGTCGAGTAGTTCCATACTTTCCTACAATTGTCAACGCTCTGCTTTATGGGTACGCTTCGACCAAGAGGACTTGACCCGGACTTGACTTGAAAAGCGCGTCGTCGTCAGAGATTGTTCTAAGGGCGCACGCTGTCCTCACAGCATAAAGATGATACAAAGAGTTGACCCCTGTATGTAGATACTTACCGCCATGGCGTCGCCACACACTGTTGCAGCAAAGATCAGTTGAGAAATACCTTCCTAGTGCTCACCAGGATCCTAAAAGGAAATTCTGTGGTCTCACTTTACTTCTTTTTTTTTTTGGACCTTGATGCACTATGGTCAGTACCCTTATGTTACCCTTCGATACCAACCACGTTCTTGTAAGGTTTGGTGATAAGTAGGAGCGAATAAAAAGAAGAAGAATCTATACCAAATAGATTAATAGCAGGATTAGGATTAAAGTTTTTAGTTTAGATAGGCTATATACAATTGATGTAATTTTGTACAAATCGTTATAATTTGCACATAACACTCTGAAGAGTAAATAAGTTTCAGTGTTTCTCCATATCACGTGGAAGGCGATGCCTAGCATCGTTCTACTGTTACTGGCTAAAGAAGGTACGTTGATTAGAAGAAGTATACTGGAGTATACCAGTTTAAGCCGAAGTAAAGTTAAGCAAAAGTACAAAGTTCTAATAATAATACAATTACTATGGACATCCCACTGCGGACTTCGTAATCTAAGATACAACGCGCTAACGATGTGTATAAATTGTTCGAAAAGTAAGGGCTTCCTTCGACCGCCGTTTAATAAGTCCAAGCACATTTCTGTCTTTATTCATCATGCTCGAAATATGAAGTAAAGTTTAGAATTTAGGCAGACTCCCAAATCGTAAACTAGAGTGCTTCTGTTTCAGAACTTTGGGCAGGTTGTTAATAAATAATGTAAACAATAAGAACCAAGAGGAAGGATGTGTAATAGGCTTATGCTTAGTATTACGAAATTATAGAGCTGTTTTGGGTCCTGCGAGAACTGAATCCTGCAACGAATCAAATAGTTCTATAAACTCTACGCGTTAAGTACGATGAAATTACCGAACCGAACCTCTAAAAAGCGAGAAAAAACAGGAGAATCAACTCTTTACTTAGCCAGAGAGACTTGTTTGAGGCTTACATATTGTATAACGGAAGACACCCTTTAAAATGGGAATTCATGGAATTGTCAAAAATATCCCTGGTATTAACCATGTCAGTACACATCTATAGACCGGACCAAATAAAATCAGTTATAAAATTGGTCAGTAGTCCGAAGTGCACCCAGCGATAGCAGTTGACCTTCTTAGCTGGTCGATGAGACTTATTCTCCATAGCGATCGCAATATCAATAGTTAACAGAGTAGGTTGTTAGGATGTGTCCAGGGGTGCTAGATTCATCTAGATCTACTAATTGGTCCCTATCCGAAAGTCAGCTGCACTGCAACCCGCACCTTTCGACCCATAATTGGAAGGTGGTCAAAGTAGAAAAGCATGAGGGTCACACCAACCAATGGTCTCGATATAAGCTGCTACCTCAGCTATGACTAAATGAGTATAACCATGAAGGTATACAAGGAAGACTCGCCCTCGCACATCCAGGTGCCAACGCAGCAGTGGGTGTTATAGCTGATAAGATCGGGTCCCTTGATCCGGGGGCTAGTTGGAAGACTCATCGCTCATTAAAGACGATGGTCTCACTCTGACTAGCGAGGAGACCGACGTTACATTAGTGGAGGGAGTCAACTACAGATAAGCCTTAATTACTCTACGTAAGTTCGGAACTCCAGTCAACGCCGTACATGGCCTTCGAGAATAATAGCATAAAAATAGGGCACCACTCCCAGTGGGGCAGTCCGGACAACAACAACAGGGGGTAGACTCTTTAAAATTTCATCCTCAAATCGAATTAATTTCTTTGTAACAAGGGTAACAGCCCCACTTTCATCACAAAAAAACGGCCAAAGAGTTATTGGTCCTAATAATAGACCTATTATTAGGATCGAAAACCTTTCTGCTGTGAGGCTCAGAAAACTACTGCCATATTCATATATACCGTCGATACAGGGAATCTAGCCCAAAGCTAGGACAGCCTTCCACACAGCGGCCAAGGACTTTAAAGCCGTAAACCCGTTTCTCAAAAATTTCGAGAGATTAATTACCTTAACTTTAGAACCAGACTTAGGCATGCGTACAAAAAGGGAAAGTCCACAGAATCGGTAGTTAGCCATATGGAAAACGGCCTTTTGGAATAACTCTTCCAAGGCCAGACCATATTATTGTGCCGTCTACGTCTTCCTTTTAAAAATACTAAAAAACTCTCTCCTTCTTTCCTATCAGAATGCAAGAGGCTTACGTAGTAAGCTCCCTAAAATGTATTCTGATAGTCTTTCGTTTACATCCCAGGTGATTGTGTTCACAGAAACTTGGTTGAAGCCGGAGATCCTTAGCCCCGAAGTTTTTCCAGCTATGTACACAACTTACAGGCTGGATCGGCCTTCCAGGCGTGGAGGTGGTGTCCTCATAGCGGTTGACTCCAACCTCACGTCTGAATTAGTTACTTTCGAGGAAAGCAACGATGTTGAATTCCTTTGTGCGAAGCTATCAATTTATGGTAATTTCGTTTTTATTACATGTTCCTACATTCCCCCATTGTCGGAACTCCCTATTTATTGGAACCACCACACGATTTTATTAATGGCTTGTTCGACATTTCGCTATCTCAAGTCAACTATGTTCGAAATTCCTTAGATCGGTTGCTTGATATCTGCTTTGTCTCTGATCCGGCAAGAGTCAGTTTGGTTAGGGTGGTGCCACTGAGGATACCTACTACCACTACCTGAGGATCCATATTATCTTACTTTTGATGTGACTATCGATATTGGGATTGCAACGGAGAATAAGTCTTATCGGCCAACTAAGCAGGTACACTGCTTTCGCAGTTCTGACATCGGGCGGCTGAAAAAGTTTATCTCTGAATTTAATTGGTCCGGTCTATACATGTGCACTGACATGGTTGATGCCATGGATATTTTTTACATTGCAATGAATTTCTTTTTCAAAGAATGTTTTCCGTTGCTCTATCCATCAACCTCAAGCAAGCCTCCCTGGTTTAGTAAAGAGTTGATTCGCCTCAAAAATATAAATTCCAGCCTCTTTCTCGCTTTTTAGTGGCTCGGTCTAATTTCACCGTGCTTAACGCGCAGTGTAATAAAAACTATTTAACTCGTTGCAGTGTTTAGTTCTCGCAGGACCCAAAACAGTTCTATAATTTCGTCAACACTTAAACCTTATTACACATCCATCCTCGCTCTCATTTGAAAATACAACAGCAAACAAGGATCAGGCAATTGCCGATCTTTTTGCTCAGTTTTTTCAACAACCTATTTGTCGACATCCGACTTAAATCAGACTTATTCTTATACCATGACCAAATCGAACTTAATCTTCAGTCCGAGCTTAAACGAAAGCTCACTTCTTTTGGATCTGTGCATAGGTATTGTGCCGAGGCCTTGTGCAATCCCCTTCTAAAATTCTTTACCTTATTTTTAGATACCTCAAAATTTCCCCTTATTTGGAAGGAATCATTCGTTAACAACTACAGAGGAATCTTCAAGTTGTCAGCTATTCCAAAACTTTTCGAAAACCTAATTACTCTCCATTTACAGTACCTATGTAAATCTGTACTTTTTCCATGCCAACATGGATTGATTAGATGTAGATCAACTACAACTATCCTTCTGGAACTCACCTCTTTCATTATAAAGGGCTACCAAAAAAAATCGCACACAGAAGGTATTCATACTGACTTCAGTAAAGCATTTGACCCAGTTAACCATTCCCTTCTTGTCAGAAAACTCGACCTAATGGGTTTTCCTGTTAATCTTCTTAGATGGATCTCGAGTTATCTGATTGGCAGGACGCAAAAGATCCTGTATAAAAATATATTTTCTAATGTTCTTCGGGTTACTTCTGGTGTCCCGCAAGGTAGCCATCTTGGTCCCTTGTTGTTTACATTATTTATAAACGACCTGCCCAAAGTCCTGACTAGCTCAAGGGTACTTATGTACGCTGACGATGTTAAACTTTGCGTGCAGTACAAGGACGGCTCTCATCAGTCGGATTAAGAAACAGATCTTAATAATTTTTAAACATGGTCCTGAACCTGAAACTCCAAAGCTTGCGACTTATACGCTGAACTGGAGTCCCCAGTGGGATGCTCATTGCAAACGCATTGAATCAGTTCAAAAGAACTTTTTACTTTTCGCTCTACTTGGCTTAAACTGGGATGTAAACTTAAGGTTACCCTCCTATTCCAACAGACTTCTCGTAATTAATCTGCTTTCATTAGCAAACCGTAGAACGATGCTAAGCATCACTTTCTTATATAACCTAGTCCGTGGTGAAATGGAGAGTACTGACTTATTAGGTGAGCTAAATTTCCACGTACCTTGTAGAAACACTAGGTCCTATTTACCTTTAGTTTTGCACCATTGTAGAACTTCTTACGAAATGCATGAACCTTTTAGAGTATTATGTGCAAATTATAATGATTTGTACCACATACCACCATCTGTAGATAGCCCTCCTAAACTAAAAACATTAATTCTAACCCACTTAGTACACATGCAAGCAAGCAATCGAGCAGTGCGCTATTAGACTATTTAGTGTAGCAAAGTTTAATCGCATTCCTTTATCTATACTTCCTTTTTTCGCGCCTACATTAACACCTAACCCCACAATCAATAATATTACTAATATGAAGATCAATTATGTATATTAGTATAAATAATAAATATACTATTACTACTATATACTATATACTTATTGACCTGTAATTTTGAAAACCTCCTTTTATTGAATTTTGGCCGTGCAGGCCACAGTAACAGTTCAAAGGAGGCAGGTCTTTTGTGTTTTCTGTTTTTTTTTTAGTTTTCTGTGTTTTCTTGACCTACTACTACTACTACTACTACCCTTTCACACATGTTTGTTCTTCTGTATTGCATTAAAATAGAACATTTTTGTAGCCCAAAATATTCAAGCTCTATACTGGAACAATCGGCTACCATTAGATAAGCTAGGGTATGGTCTGAATGCCAGATTCGTGTTGATTTTGCAATATCAACGTGTGTTCAAATTTCCCAAATTTCAAAATATTGTTTTCTATGTTTTTTCACTACTTTATTTAGCTATCTCGTTTTTATTCAATTTTTTTTCTTAATATAATAAACATAAGGATGACAAGAACAATATGTAAAAAAAATAAGAAGAAAATATAGTGCCTGCAACAGGGTTTGAGCCCTCGACCCGTTTATTATCCGATTTTAATCAAATTTGCAGAAAACGTGCGCACAAGCCTATTTATTCGTTTAAGCTATTTAATTTAAACCGAAAATCAGAAGTATAGCTTAGTTAATATAATTAATGATTTTCTAGGGCGGAACTGGGAGTGGCCAAAATCTAAATCAAACTTGATCTGCGTGCAAAAAATAAGAATGTTGACACCAAATTTGGTAGCCCTAGATCTTATAATCTTTGAGATCTGTTGTTTCACACGGACATACAGATGGAAAACGAACAGATAGACATGGCTAAATCGAGTCGGTTGGTGACGCTGGTCAAGAATATATATAAATATATCTCTATATCTGGCTGTTACAGACATTCTCGGTTGGCACTAAGATATAATACCCTTGTAGCCTATAGGTACCGGGTATAAAAATTGCACTTGCGACATAAACATAGGCCTACCTGCCTATAAGCGGATTCGCAGCCTGTATTCGCAGCAGACCCTATCTTAAAATACTAACTTTATTGACTAATAATAATAAAAATAAATTAACTCGGTTGACACTATGATATACTTGTACCCTATGTGTACCGGGTATAAAAAGCAAAAAGTCCACTTTTCTTTTTAATATTTCAAGTGGACGTTTGGACAAAGTTTAAGTTATTCCGCTCCTGAATTTTTCTGAGTTTCTGGTGTGGTTTTCACAATATATAGTCAAGAGTTTCGAATGCAGCTTGGTCTTTGCAAAACATTATAACTTTATAGTATCCAAGACTGTAAATAAATACCCTTCGAGCCCCAAATCACGTACATAAGACGCAGTCAAATTAATTCTGTATGTATTACGGCAACTATTGCCACTGGTTGAGGAGTGAACGAAAATCACTTTTCAGCATGCGAAAGTCATTTGATTTTATATATGAATTATATATGAATTCATAACCTCGATTATACCTTCCCAAATTGCTATTTTAAAATGACTCACCATTACTTTTGTGGGTAACTCATCTTCGCTAACATTCATACCATATACATATTGGGTAATAAGGAGAAATTCAGCATAGAGAACCACAAAAAAGCTTGATCGCATCATCGAACGACGTTGATTTGGTATCATCCATAGAATATTTGCCCATATTAAAAGAACGAATGTCAGCCAACTGTGATAAACAATTGACCAAATCTGCAATTGATAAGACAAAAATTTGATAAAATCAAGTACACAACTCCGCATTATGGGCTGAAAACTCTACAAAAGCGACTTATTTCAGCAGAGCCCAATAGCATAGAAAAATTCTATGATTTTTATTTTATATTGTTTTTTATCCTTTTTTTAAATTGGTTAACTTCCTAAAGCAGGCCATCCACAGTCGAAGGAACATTTTCGTTTCGACGATGATTGTGTTTGGGTTCGATGGTGATAGTGTTTGGGTCCACATTTCCTGTTCAATGTTTTGTTTGATAAAGGTAGAAACGATTCTATCTTGGCTATGTTCTCGCAAACAAGTTTCCCAATGGGTATATGAAGCTTGCAAAATGAAGCAGCACTCTGGCAGTTAAAAAGTTAGGCGTATATGATCAAAGAAAACAAATGCAATTAAATAAATTTAAAAAGAAGATTAAAAATATGAATAGCACGTAAGGCAATTACAGTCCGTCCATTCGCAAGAAATGTTCGCACTCATTGGTGGGCAAATTAAATACTTGTTTGATAAACATTTCATCAAATAAATTCGACTGCGGATGGCATATTTAACGCTACAGTATTGCGTGTGCATTAGAGCGCTAGTCAAGCTTCTTTCATTATTTATAAACAAAATTTATGTAACTTTTTCCATATATTTTACCCCTTGAACAAAGCGAACGTTAAGTTCATTAGATCATTAGATGAAATATGTAGGCTCAAAAATATAAATAAAAACAGGCAAAAGGAGGCATCTTACCATCATTAATTTATTTATTTGAATATAAAGTACCAATTTTTGTATTATTATTGTCTTTAAAATTTTTAATAATCAATTAAATTGGACGACTATTTACTAAATTAAATTTTTATTTACATCCCATACTTTGTGTTTGAAGTCCTTGTTTCCTGATTCCTGGGCTCGGTTAATTGTCCTACTATTAGCAGTGCAATTAAATTATTTCTGGACCATAAACTAACAAGTAGAAAAGCTACAGTCGAGTGTGGCCGACTGTGAGATACCCGGCCCCCAAAGCATTGTGGTTGAAATTATAATACACATGGCACTTTCACTTTGGATAAATGATCTCAAATTTATAAAACGCTATAACTTTACACGACGGAAGGCATAAGGAAATGCTGACAAACTAAGAAAAATGTTGCTAGCAACATGTTGAGAAACACCCAACAAAGACAGAGGTTGCTAAAAACATGTTGAGCAGCATGTTGGTCCTGTCAACATACAAATAAGTAGTTTTTCTGAATAACTCGTAATATCGTCCGACTTCAATCAAATTTTTAGAGCACGCTCGCCTAAATGTATTTATTTCATATACACTTAACTTTAAACCCAAGATCACGACTATAGCTTAATTATACGTATACAGACTTGATCTGCCTGCAACAGATTATAATGTGGTCATTTGGTAGCTCTAGCTCTTATAGTGTGTGAGATCTGTTGCTTCACACGGATGGACAGACGATCAGACGGACAGACAGGCTTGGCTTAATCGACTCGGCTAGTGACGCTGATCAATAATATATATACTTTATAGGGTCGGAGATGCCTCCTTCTGCCTGTTACATACATTCTCTGTTGGCACTAATTTATAATACTCTATGAGTACCGGGTAAAAAATTTGTGCAGTGTTGATGGCATACCATGGATAGAGTTATACAAAATGTCTAGCAGTTGTCAATGAGTATTCTCTTTAAGTTTCTACATCAATTCCTGATTGAAAGCTACAAATAAAATATAGTGTGCATCTCTTTAAATCGATTTCAATATTAGTAATTATTGCAATAAACTCGTCGCTTTGAAAAATCCATCCCATCATTCGCGCATCCAAACCCATGATTAGTTACATCCAGAAATAAGACAAGTTATTTTTTGTATTCCTATTGATTTTTTTTATCTTTTTGTTAACATACCCCATCTCTTTTTAGGGGCGCTACTGTACATGAGAGTAAAATTTCCTTGAAACCACTCTCAAATTTAGTTCGATTTTTGGCTATTTGACGATATTGGTTGCCAAGTCCTAAGGGTCTTGCTTTTTTGTCCCAGAGTTTGCTTCAGATTTTAGGTTAAATTTTGATGTTTTAGCGGGGTATGAGCGATTTGCTAATGACCCAGGCTCGATGGTCACGTAGCCATAGTACGGAATCTGCACTAAAAGACCTATTGTTAGCCCATATGTTTTTTTGCCAGAGCACAAAAAAATATTCAGCTGATTCCTGTGTCAATTCACTAGCACCAATAATATCAATAAATATCTGCCGCACAAACTTTTAAGTAAAACATGTGCACTTGTACTTTGTACTGGGCTACACCCTACTGCTACTACTAATTTATTCGTGTGGAGCGCGCAATAAACTCTTTGCTAACAATGGGCTTAGACATATTGAAGGGCCCGAATATCGAGCGGTGGATGAAAGCTTCGAGAATACATGCAGTGTCCTCTTTTCAATAAAGTTGTAACACCGGCTTTAATTATATTTGGATATTGTTTATTCACATTCGAGTTAGTTGCTTAAAATTAACAAAAACTAAGTTACTGTGTTATGCGCTTAACGAGATTCCGACAGCGACTCCATTAGCGAGAGAGTGACCGCCTGGTTGTTCTAATTAACACTTTTATGTTTAGTTTATTGAAGTTGTGGTACATAAAATATTAACGGCCGGAGTTTATGGAAATAAAAAGATACTATTGGCGATGGCCGGATTTGATCATTCTTTGAGCGATGTGCTCTTTATTGATTCCAAAATGTAACTAAACTGAAAATGAATTCAAGTTGACAAAGAAAACTTAATGCTAACAAAGGCGTCTCACAGCGGCCACGCAAATATGCAGTGTTTGCCGACTGTGCACGAGCATGCGGCCAAAAACGGCATCAGCATTTCGGCCGCACTTAGTTTACTAAATATCGTCCAAGCCTCTAGTTCGTGGACTTATGTTAACTTGCGTGTACGACCAAGCATTACATCAGCAATTTGGCCGCACTTGGCTTACGGAATATCGTCCACTGCTCTAGCTCGTGGACACTTCCACTTCCGGACAAATTAACTTATGTTAACTACTCCCCCTTCAAGACCTAGGCCGCCCTTGGCCGACCCTATTCCAGCGATCACCTCTCGTAGTTCGATTGCATATTTTTTTGACTTGATGAATCGCAGATAGGTCAGGTCAATGCATAGAATCGCACAACACATTGCTCCTGTAACAAGTATTACACGATATACTCTGTCGGCGTCCATTTCCTCTCCGAATCTCTGGATGGATTCCAGATTGCGTTCGCGTAGACGGTGAAGGTACGGGAGGCTGAGAATATCCTTGTTGATGGTGACATTCAGCAGTGGGGACTTAGCAAAACCCGGTGTTCTTTTCTGCGCATTGACATGGTTAGTAAACAAAGTGCCGTTTACGAAGGTGCGCGCGTCGAAGGTAATGAGATGAGTGCCTTTCAGCTGGATCTCAGTGCCATTGTCCACGCGGACTTTGGCAGGTCGATCATTAATGAAGATTATCCCGTCGTCCACTTGGGTGACCGGTTGTAGATCACTAGGTTGGGTTTCATAATGGGCCATCCCTCCTGCATGCAATTCCCGTGCGCACGAGCTCTCCTGGCGATGTTTTGCAATTCTTGATTGCATGAATTTCACCATTGCAATCCGCTACAACAATGTTTACAATTTGCAAAATGACATCTTCGTGGACTACGGGGAGAATAGTGATCTTTTTGCATTGATACTTAATTTTTGGAAACTTAATTACGAAATGGAGGAAGTATTTTTATTGTTGAAACGGACATAAGCTCCGCTATGGGAGTGTCTGTGGGCTCCTCTAGCCAAATAGATTTTAAATCTGCATGATCTAGGATTATTGGACTTACAATGTTGGCCTTCGCCAACGTTACCGCAAGCATTAGGTTCTGAAGTTCGGTGATTAACATTCTATTTCTGCCCTTTAGGGCTTCAAACAAGTGGGTCTATTTTTGAACTATTTTCTACTTTTAGAATTTTATTAATGGTGACTGTGAATTGATTGATTTTTTGTTGGACTTTAGTGTTAATCAGAATTTGTCTATTATTGGAGTTTATTAATTGTGATTCAGTGAACTTAATTCTCTCCAAGTATTTTGCATCTGGTGTTCCTGCCACGACTTTTAACATTGACCATAAGAAATTTATGCTCCTAGCAACCCTATGGTGCACACCTAAAGAATCTAAAAGGTCTCGTAGATGGGTCGTATTCACACTAAGGAGCTCTTTATGTGGGACTGCGGACACATTTTAGTCATGTCTGTAGTTTCTTTTACCATGCGCGCATATTCCGAGAGATTTATCGAGTGCCTGACGTACCCGAATTCTTCCCAAACCAGTATTCGACCATCAACAATTGGAATATACGTGGCCTGTGAATAGTCGGTAACGTGTGCCGATGCCAGAGCCAAGGATAAAAATATAATGTTGATATTATATCTTGTTCGCTAAAGAACTTAAAACTAGCGTATGTCAAATGGTCAAGATTATTTTAAGTTGTCCTTGTGGACCACCCTCCCTTTAATGAGGACAGTGGTCCCCAGGTCCGCCTCCACGACCTTCTCCTCAAACCTTTGGTTTTGAAAGCAATTCAGTGGCTTATCTGTTGTCTGAATTGTGTGGGTCAGCGGAATTTCGCTGTGAATTGTGGCTGCGCACGATTCGGGATCTTGTTCGTCCATGGCATTAAGCTGCTGTCTGGATAAGGCGTCGGCCACCGCGTACAGCATCCGCCGTTAGATAGAATGCCTTCTTATAGCCAAGGTAAGTAAGCATGACATCTTCAGACTCCAGAATGTTGAGCAGCTTTTTGCTGTGCTTCACTAAATTTAACTTGGACTTTTTGGGATCGATGTCTACTTATACTTCCGTTTTCACCCTTTAAGATGTCGGAAATGGGTGTTACTATTTCCGCAAAGCCCCTTATAAAAAGCACCTGTAGTAACTGTCAAAGTCAAGAAATGACCTTATATCGAATACATTTTTTGGTTCCGGAAATTCCTTTATTGCCTTTACTTTTTCTGGGTCTGTCGTTGCTCCATTATTGGCGACTATGAAACCAAGAAAGTTCACGTTTTTTTTTTTAACGGAGACCCTCATGTTTGCGTCGCTAATGGTCTTTAGAACCCAATCTACGTGCTTAACATGGGATTTTTCGTCCTCCGAAAAAATGATAACATCATCGACGTAAACAAAGCAGAATTTGCCAATTTGCTCTCGCAAGATATCGTCAATGGTTCTTTGGAAGATGCTGGCGGCATTCTTCAAACCAAAGGGGAGTCTTTTAAATTCATCCCGATCACGCTCTGCAAGCATAATGTCATGGTATCCGGATTTTAGGTCCAGTGTGGAAAAATTCTTGGCTTTACCCAAATTGCTCAATATCATACAGATATTCGGCGTAGGGTATTTATCCGGATTTGTCCTCTCATTTAATTTGCGAAAGTCTATAACTAATCGCATGTTTTTATTGCCTGCTTCGTCGGTCCCTTTCTTATATACTACCCATATTGGGTTATTATAAGGGGAGATCGACTTTTGGATTATTCCATTTTTTAGCATGTCTTGGACCTCTTTGTTGACGAAGTCCGCAGCTCCCTTGGGATATGGATATAATCTTGCGTAAATGGGTTCCTCGTTTACGGTTCTAATTGTGGCTACTACCGACGTATTGTATGGTAGGGCTTCATTGGGGTCTGCAAATGCTCGCTTTCTATTTTTGAGCATTTGCAGAAATTCTCCCTTAATTGCAGGAGGTGCATCCGTGCAATCCACATTCGTGAAGTTTACATCAGTGCACGTATGGAATGAGATTAGTTCTATTTGAGAGTCAAATTTAAGCTGGCCAGTTGCTAAGCACAGTGAAGCACCTTCTTGTTTTAATAGGTCGAGGCCTATTATCCCATCAAATATTTTTAAGTCTGGTAATATGAAGAACGTTGCCTTCAGGTTAAAAAACGACACGAAACACTTTTCCTTGATAGCAGAAGTGCTATGAATGGAATGTATCAAAAAAGAGGTATCTACCGGGCATATGCCCTCAATTCTTTAAGTGGTTTAATAAAATGTTTAGAAGCCCCTGTGTCTATTAAAAATTTAAGGTCGAGCCCCGCTACTCTTCGTCTGATGACGGGTAGTAGGGATTTTCCCCTAAAAAATTCACAAAGTCAGAATCATAGTCAGAGATGGCGTCATCGTTAATTTTCACCTCTGCATTGGAAGCAGAAACAGCGTACGCCATGTTTTGAACCATATGGTGAAGCCTTTGCTGACTTTTCTGAGAGTTTATGCGCCCAGAGGCCGGTGCCTTTGTTGGCTGGAGCACCCTCGAAAATGAAGGGTCAACCTCCATTGGCTCATGAGTGTTAAAATTATTTGGATTTTTTTGGCATTGTGCTGATCAGAATGGACCTGCACGTTTACCTGCCTGTTGAAATGCGGGTTTTGTTCACCGCTTGATTGGGGGTCGTTCTGTCGAAATACACGCTTCGAACTTTGTTTTGCGATCATTGTCTTGTAGACTTCTCGCAAAGTTAGACGCAAACACATATCTTTCGAGGTTGGATTCAACCTCTTGTGCCAGGGCTAGGGCCGATGGCAAATCCTTGGGCTTTGCGGAGAAGAGCACATCCGAGCGCTTGAGTCCTGAGATGAACACGCGCAGTGCATCATCGCGGAATTTCTCGCATAAACCCCGTGCCATCACCCTGCCTCAAAGTACCTAATTGAGTTGTTCTATAAGGTTCATTGGCCTTTTATCACTATAAGTAAAATCAAGGCGACTTATTATCGCGTCAAAATTTAGTACGGTTCCGAATGAAGCTAGAACTCTATCAGCGGAACCTCTAATCTTGTTTCTTATAATAATCACTGCCTGGTAGTGACGTGAGCTAACGTTATTTCTTAATTATACGGTAGGCGGCCTGAACCGCCTGTCTCCAAGAAACATAAGATTCTTGGTTCCCTGGTTCGGGTAGGCATTTGACGGCATCTAGAGGCTCGTCACAGTGAATATTTTCATTTATATCTATAGATTGATATATTTGTATTTGTGTGGCTGGTGCAATTTGTGCTGCTGCCACTTGGCTGGCAAGCTGCTCAATTTTTTATTCTAATTCCCTCTCCCTTTGTTGGTTTGCTGCGGCTTTTTCAACTAAAGTATTGGTAATAGCCGCCTGCACTGCTACTCTAAGCTGATCGGCTTCCATGTCTTCGCCTGTTTTATTGTCCGAAGGCGCAAATATATGTGTGTCAGCTCGACTGCGTTCATCGCTGTCGGACCTTGAGTCGCTAGAGTTTGATTTAATATTTTTTATACTGACTGAACTGAGAGCTCACTGGCAGCTAGCTTCAAAAGTGCAGGGAAATAAATGCATGCCTAAGCAGTTGAGCGGAGGTAGTAAGTCATTGCAGAGTCAAACGAAAATATGAAGCAATTAAACAAAGAAATACAAAGTCAGTTGAGTGTGGGGGACCTATGCCGTCGCAAAGTCAAACCGAAATATAAAACGACAGAAACGAAGTCGGCGGTGTGCGGGGGACTGCTGCCGCGAAGTCGGCTGGACAAATATAACAACAACAACAGTGTATGGCGAGCGTATGCACCGCCTTATTTAGCTTGCAATATCGAACGGAAATATAAAACAACACTTAAAAAAATGCGCATTGTAAATGTATGGACAGTTGCGTAAAGCCGTTCGTATGAAGCCGTTCCTGGATTATTGTGGGAATTTTCCTTTTTTAGTATTAATATTATTTTTCACTAAAACTCAACAAAATCCATGAAAAAATAAAAAATCACAAATGACTGGGATTTTTATAACTGGTATTAATGATGTCACTAATAATGATCTTCCCCAGAAACTACTGCTTGTGGGTATTCCTTTTTATTTTTATTTGAAGTGTATGCGTTAAAAATATTTTAGCTTGCGATCCACTTACATGATTGGTTTTTTTCAGTGTGTGTGTCAGGATTTTCCCAAAATGTTTCACTATCTCCCGTGCTGGTTACGCGTTTTAACTCAGGTATACGCAGGTATTGTAAATCCCGCGCTGTGGTCTTATTTCGAGTATCGGCGATAACCGAAGTCGTGGTAAATAAAATATTAATGGCGATGGCCGGAGTTTATGGAAATAAAAACATACTATCGGCGACGGCCGGATTTGATCATTCCTTTAACGGCTATGTGCTCTTCATTGGTTCCAAAATGTAACTAAACTGAAAATGAATTCAAGTTGACAAAGAACACTTAATGCTAACAAAGGCGTCTCACAGCGGCCACGCAAATATGCAGTGTTTGCCGACTGTGCACGAGCATCCGGCCAAAAATTTTGGCCGCACTTGGCTTACGTAATATCGTCCACGGCTCTAGCTCGTGGATACAAATTAACTTATGTTAACTTTCTCACGTTGTAATCGAATACTCCATTCAGTATATCTTTAAGAGGAAATGACAGAGACTAGTAGTTGAGACCACTTCTGGTGGCTCTGGCCAATCCACTACCGCTTCCAGATCCCACATTCGGCCTTCCTGACGCTTGATTCGTCATGATTCGAATGGTTTCATGTACTCTGCAATTGTCTTAGTCCTATATGGCAACTCTCCTTCTACAATCCTTTACAATTCGTAGCGCCCATGATCATTTATTTTAGCTACTTTATATGGCCCTAGAAACTTTCCTTTCAACTTCAAACCTGTACCATACTGCGTGCGTATTATAGCAACTAGATTCCTTTCAATCTTTTTTTCAGAATCTTTTTTTCTATTTGTATACTTTGAGTGTTCTCTCTTGTTTTTCCTCGCAATTTCTCCCTCTCATCGTCTAACTTTGAAATCATACATTCCTGAATTTAGTCCTTGAGTTCTACATTATTAGGAGGACACATATCAAGTCCTGTTAGTAGCTAAAACGGAGAGACTTTTGTACACCTCGGCTCAGTATCAATAATTATCCTGTATAAACTTGTAACCCTGCCTTTCTTGACTTAGTTTCGACAGCGTAGGGAAAACAATTTTGGTCAACTCCATCGGGCCAACATGGTCATTACGGTATGTTACTAACGGCTTGTCGCCTTTGT
Source organism: Drosophila pectinifera (assembly GCA_008042775.1). Classification (NCBI taxonomy): domain Eukaryota; kingdom Metazoa; phylum Arthropoda; class Insecta; order Diptera; family Drosophilidae; genus Drosophila; species Drosophila pectinifera. The sequence continues at coordinate 36,178 of VNKC01003274.1, forward strand.
CGATTGGTGTTAGGAACCCTCCTGTCTACCTGCTTTTGCATTCACTAAGATGCACTCTACGCAGCTCTCAACAATTCGTGTGACCTTTTCCTTCATCTTCGGAATGTAATATGACTTTTCGGCCAAGTCCCGAGTCTTTTTGGAAGAGAAATGTCCTCGCTTATGAGCATTACGGATGATCTCATCTTCCATAAGTGATGGAACAACTAACAACTCTCTATTTTGAATCTTTAAACAAGATTCCATTCGATTTGCAGAAATCCTTTTACCCTTTCGTCTTAGCTACGCTTGTTATTACCTTTGTCCAATAATCTGTTTGCTGCGCCTCTCTCAAACTATCTGTCACAACGAAACACGACACCCTGCTCAATGCATCTACATCAATGCATTACAGTCTGTGACTATTTTAAATTTCTTCCCTAGAACGTAAATGCGCCACTTTACCAAAGCGCCGATAATCGCCAACACCTCGATTTCGTAGGAGTGATATTTCTCCTGGCACGGCTTGGTTTTCCGACTCATATAGAAAATTGGATGTCACAAACTATCTTCCTTATCTTCGGTATGAATCTCCGTTTCGAGTGAAGGGTCATACAGTTTCAGAATAGGTTCACTGGTTAAAGCAGCTATTAGTTTTCCAAACTCTTCTACCTGCTTTGCTTTAAATTCGAACTTCTTTGCGTAATAGATCGGACAACGGCTATGCAATTACAGCGAAGGTTTCCACAAACCTCCTGAAGTACGACGTCAATCCTAAAAATCCGAAAATCAGCCATTGCTCTAGTTATATCGTTACCTGGTTTGATAGATCCTTTTTCCACTACATATCCAGGAAATGTACTTTCTTCTTTAAAATCTAATTTATGCTCCTTTCTCTTCTGACACCTTCAGAACACGTTTTAATTCTGAGATTCTTCTGAGATTCTGGTGACACAGGAACACGAAAGAATCCATTTGTCAAGTCCAGTGGGGTGAAAATCTCTCCACCTTGTAGTTCTTCAATGACACAATCCATGTGTGCAGTTGGAAAGTTATCACTGACAATCATTTCATTTAGTTTCCGATTAATATGATTGACGACGCTAACTCTGACGTACTAGGTTTAATTATTCCTTCCCGAAGCCATTCCTGCACCTGATCATAACTATTTTTTGATCGCGATATGCTAAACGTCTGGGATGTTGATATACGGGCAACTCATCTGTCCATAAAATCTTTATTTCCACTGACGAACTAAGGTTTCTTTTCGGTTTATAGGTCTCAACCATGACTTAAATGATCCAATTTTAACCCAAAAGCTGACTTGCAATCTTCTGTGCCTAACTTGCAGAGTCTCTCAAACTCGTTCATCAGCTGCTTACACAAACTTTGACCTATCTGTACATCATCTGTTTTTGATTCAGAACCGATCTGAACACCTTGCCTTTTCAAAAATACAGTTACTTTCATGTCGATATTTCCCAAAATTTTTGTGCCTAAGATTGCATTAATCTTCATGTCCTCGTTTGGTATCACGCGAAATTCGATATTTCAATATTTCAATACTATCAATATTGACTGCTGCTTTAAAACTGCCAAACGTCAGCTCCTGACTTTCTCCAATCCCTGTCAGCATTCGTTGACATCCCATTAGACTGCCAACGCCAACGCCTTGTTTCAAAAATATTCGCCTACGCATCAAGCAAAGCTCTGCTCCTGTATCAATCAGTCCTTTGAATTCGACACTCGAGCAAAAAACTGAGATCAGCTCAAGGCCAAAAGTAGATGGTACACAAGCTTGCTTTGTAACGACTTTCTCAGCTTAAACCACATTTGTTGCTTCCTCCGCTCTGACTTGAGTCCTAGCCCTACATTACGCTGCTCTATGTCCTGGTTGATTACATTTGAAACATTTCTGTCTCACAGGACAATCACTCTTCATATGTGAGGGATCTCCACACCTGAAACATTTCCGAACCGAATCAACAGCCTTTTCCATGGTTACCTCATTCGTAGCCTTACTGCCCTGGAAAGTATAATTATTTAGCGGCTTAGATGAACCTCGTGATTTTTTATATGCGTCGATCTGCAACTTCAACTCCTTGAGATTTCTAGCCTGATAAAACATGGTTTTATTTGATCTTGCATCTGAGATACCTTTTACGAAATATTCGATGAGACTTTCTTCCTCCAATCAAATTGGTTTAGCTATCTCAATCAAAGCTTATAAAAAATCCTGCAAAGATTCCCCCTTCTGTTGATGGCGCTTGCCTAGTCTGCGATGTATCTCTACTGTAGATACCTGAACTCCAAACTCCTGAATCAAGGTCGACTTCAAATTTTCCCAATCCCTTATGTCTCTTTGGTTGCGAACAAACATTTTTGAAACTCTACACAGTAAATGTTTTGCATACACAAACAACTGTAACTGGTTCCAGTCTACAGTAGCTGCACAATCTTCCAACTCTTCAATCCAAAAATGTATATTTGGCGCACTTGTGCCTGAAAACTGAGAAACACTACCCTCGACATCTTTTAAAGTGAACCACGACCTAGATTGGTGGTGTTTCGATCAACGAGATTCCGGCAGTTGTACTCACGTTGCAATCGAATACTCCGTTCAGTATATTTTTAGAGACTAGTGGTTGAGACCACTTATAGACTCCTCACAAACAACAACAAGAGCAGCCGCAGAAGCAGGAAGCGAAGGGAGCGGGGAACGCACAACTTTGCGGAAGCCTTGCTGCGGCAAGGGAAGGGCAAGACGAAGAAATGAAAGTACATTTGAAGTCGCTTATCAACAACCAAGGAGTGGCGATGCAGGTGGCCAGTCAAGGGCATCGAGGTCCTCGACGGATTTCGAACCCGGTGGCGTGGTCGACGGCGATAAACTTTGGCCGACAAAGGAGAGACACAACGGTGTTCACGGTGGCGTGATCGCCGTGATCGCCGCCGCCAAAAATAACGGAACCGTGACTGGCTATAAATAGGGCAGCAAGGAGAGCAAAGACAGTATCACGGGGGCAGGAGGCAGTGCAAGTACGCTCGCGAAGTCGAGCATCAAGGATCAAGGATCCCGGATCAAGGATCAGGGATCAAGGATCAAGGATCAAGAATCAAGGAGCAACATCAAAGATTGAGGATCACAAATCAAGGATCACAAATCAAGGATCAAGGATCGAGGATCAAGGATCAAGGATCGAGGACCACAGGTCAAGGATCAAGGATCACGGATCAAGGAGCAGGAATCACGGAGCAAGAGCAAGGTATCAAGGAGTAATAACAACCGATCAGGCGACCAGGATCCAGGATCAAGATCAAGGCTATAGGATCGGCGCAAGGAGCCAGGACCGGGGAGCGACAGTGAAGTCGAGCTTCGAGGAGTCAAAAGTCAGGTACAAAGACTTGCGAATCAAGGATCAAGGATCAAGGACATAGAATCAAGGAGTGAGAATCACCGATCAGGCGGCCAGGATCAAGGATTAAGGCTATAGCGACAGGTCCTGCGGGAAGAATCAGGCGGCACCAGCAAGACGAGCTGCAGGAGTTGTGCGGGTGGCGACGAAATCCTGACCACGGTCTGAACGGGCGATAGGAGTGGCAGCGGCGATAAGGGAGAGCTTTGAGTTCGACCTGCCGGGCGTAACACTCCGCTGTTCGGCCAGTGTGGTAGCAGAGCGGGCGATAGAGCGATTGTGATAATTGATTGATAAGGGCGACGATGAGTCGACCTGCCCGGCGAAACACCCGGCTAGCTCTTGCCAGCGAAACGGCCGCATAACCGGACCAGGACGAGCAGCATCGCAGCCGACGGGCAAGGATAACTTGGAATATCAAGAGCCAATAAAGGGAGTGTATTTTGAAGACAACGTGTATCATTGGTCGAGAAATCACAACATATAAATTTGGTGGGACGAATACACAGTATCTCTGAGCTATCCGCACAATTCCGTAGCGAGCAAACAGTAAGAAAACCAGTTCTTTATAACCTGTGGCAACACTTCCTCGGGTTGGTTCTCTCTCTGTCTCGCTTCTTCGAGTCGACCGCTCTCTCTCTCGTTCCTTGGCGAGTCTCAAAACCCAATTGGAACCACCTTGTCATTTTCGTCTGCTTCCAAAACCTGGTGTCAGCCCTGGCCAACAAGATTTTTCTTGCATGATACCTCCTTCTTGCAACTTCACAGTCTGCTCAGAACTACGCCTCCAATTGGAATAACTTGGTCGTCTTCGTCTGCTTCTTTAACTTCTGCTTTTTTTTTCATACTGATCTGCTGCTTCCTTAAATTTCTGCTTTTTTATAGCCTGATTCGCTGCATCTTTAACTTCTGCTTTTCTCCAGCCTCATCTGCTGCTTCTTTAACTTAGATTTTCTCCAACCTTATATGTTGTTTTTTTTATTTCTGGTATTCTCCAACCTGATCCGCTGCTTCATTAACTTCTTGGTCACCAATAATACTCGTTTTGCATTCGTCGTCGCCACTCGCTGATTCTGTATGCCACCCTCGTTCTATATATGTGTCTGTGTTGGTGACTCTTCCGTTACTTGGAACTCCGCGCTTTATTCTGATGAAATTCTTGCTGCCATCGCGAAGCGTCGCTCTAGAGCTATCTCTGTCACTCTTCCGTTCGATTCGCCTTTGTCTTTTTTAAAAACTCTTCACCAACTTTTAATTCGCGAATGTTCTTATCACTTTCACCTGGACTCTAAGATTCACCGCACTGCCCTAGATAATTGTCAATCATATTACGATTTTGGAAAATATGTGTTTTAAGTTCAACGTTGTCGAATGGTGGACCATATCCCGGTTGAGCCCCCAAAAATGCGGTGTCCTCTTTTCATTAAAGTTGTAACACCGGCTTTAATTATATTTGGATATTGCTTATTCACATTCGACGGTAGTTGTTTAAAATTAACAAACACTAAGTTAGTGTTCCATAAGTGATGGAACAACTAACAACTCTCTATTTTGAATCTTTAAACAAGATTCCATTCGATTTGCAGAAATCCTTTTACCCTTTCGTCTTAGCTACGCTTGTTATTACCTTTGTCCAATAATCTGTTTGCTGCGCCTCTCTCAAACTATCTGTCACAACGAAACACGACACCCTGCTCAATGCATCTACATCAATGCATTACAGTCTGTGACTATTTTAAATTTCTTCCCTAGAACGTAAATGCGCCACTTTACCAAAGCGCCGATAATCGCCAACACCTCGATTTCGTAGGAGTGATATTTCTCCTGGCACGGCTTGGTTTTCCGACTCATATAGAAAATTGGATGTCACAAACTATCTTCCTTATCTTCGGTATGAATCTCCGTTTCGAGTGAAGGGTCATACAGTTTCAGAATAGGTTCACTGGTTAAAGCAGCTATTAGTTTTCCAAACTCTTCTACCTGCTTTGCTTTAAATTCGAACTTCTTTGCGTAATAGATCGGACAACGGCTATGCAATTACAGCGAAGGTTTCCACAAACCTCCTGAAGTACGACGTCAATCCTAAAAATCCGAAAATCAGCCATTGCTCTAGTTATATCGTTACCTGGTTTGATAGATCCTTTTTCCACTACATATCCAGGAAAT